>JABUQX010059239.1:0-12500 GCA_015478945.1 Trachelipus rathkii | reverse complement strand
AATGAGAGTTGAGAAGGGTTTCAAAGAACTTAGATACAATAAAAGTTAGAGCTTTAGAGCTATAGTTAGAAGGATCAAAGTGACTCACATTCTTTGGAATAGGTTGGGTATTATCGCTCATTTAACACTGAGATAAAGTGCAAGTATTGAGGCATAGAGAATATTTAAAATACGAGGGGCGATGCCAGCCCAGAAGCACACTGATTCAAAACTCGGAGAGGAATGCAATCCGGGCGGTCTGCAATCCTAACGTTCATAGACTTCAGGAGCCCATACAGACGATCTAAAGTATTCACGAGTAAAGGAATGGAACACCTGAAATGAAAAGGAGGAGGAAGAGGGTTGCTATAGTTTTTGTTTTATGAAAGTCCGCTTTGTTCGTCGAATAGTATCCCTGTAACAATTCAGAGTTGAATGGAAATTAGCGAGAGTGATAAGGGAACGAAACTTTTTTTACGCCCGATATGCACTATCTCTAGCCTGAATGACCAGAGAACAAGCACGATCAAACCATTTATTTTGAAAAGAGAAATATTTAGTCGAAGAAGGAATAAACCTACTTATCCCACCAGCGATTACAGCTCCCATCTTATGAGCAGAAGCTGAAGCTTCTTTAGAGTCAAAGCAATCACTCGAGTTCTAGTTAGTGTAGAAGAGACGCAAATCCTGAATAAAGTGCCAGAAGATATGCATAGAACAGAATGGAGCTGGTGGAGTGAAAGTATTAAAATTAAGTGATATAAGGTAGAGGTCAGATTTACCAATAGGACAAAGGTGGTGTATTTATAGAGAGAAGGACTGGTGGTGAAGCATGAGTCAAGTGTGCTCAAAAATTGGTTGGGACAATCCAAATTGTGTATAGGTTCCCTAATTAGTTGCTCCAGATCGTTGAGAATGTTGAATGTTTCGGCCTCCTCCCCTCCTGAATCGGTATGAGAGGACTAGAACCGTTCAGTGTTGCGTACACTGAAATCCCCTAAATAGAGGATCTGTCTTGCCAGATGCATTAAGATACTCAAAAAGGCGTGAAAATATGTTCTGTTAGGAGAACAATAGCAGAAGCACAAGATTATTGTAGTAGACTCAAGGGTTTTAAGTCATAGAACTTCGAAATTAGGAGAATCGAGATTTACGAGACATGCCACAGGAGTTGAGGCTTGCATGGGTACAAACTCCACCCTTCAGACGGAAATTATGAAATATGTTATAGTTGGGATATGTTAATGAGTTAAGAGAATTTTAACTATTGGGTCTCAGACAAGAGCAAAAGGTTAGGATACGAGTTAGAGAGACTGTACTCTACGGATTCAGAGTGTAAGACATGGATGTTGGTAAAGTCAATAGAAATCCCACGCCTGCATAAAACTGCCATTTCACACACGCGCGTAGACACCTCACACACACACACACACACACACACACACACACACACACACACACATACACACACACACATACAGAAAAAAGCTGAAATTAGAGATAAATCTGTTTCAAAAATAAAACCTAAACTTAAGTTTAAATGCTAAAATTAACTAAAATCATACATTTTAAACAATGTATAAATAAACTCTCACTCACTTTGATAAAAACCCACATACAAAATACGACCAACCATAGTATATAAATTGCTACCAAAAAAAATCTGACCTTAACTAAGTAACCTACGATAAAATAACTTAAAAAAAATTTTTAACTTGTACTTTTCTTTTAAAACACTGTTTGTAGTAAAACTTTGCTATAAAGAATAAGATGGCTTCTAAGCAATATAATTTAATAAAACAATTAATTAAAACAAATTAATAAATGAATATCGCACACACAGTTTCAACATATATAACACCACATAATAACAAAAAATAATGAAAAAATTCATTCACCAGAGAGCTTAGGTAACAACCACACTCCACTAATCCAAAACTTTTTTGAGGCCAAAGGAGTATATATGTTGGTTACATTATATTAAATATATATATATATATATATATATATATATATATATATATATATATATATATATATATATATATATATATATATATGTATATTTGGTATATATATATGTTATACATATAGTTATTAAGGTTGTTGGTTATATATATATATATACATATATATTATTATATATATATATATATATATTATATATATATATATATATATATATATATGTATTATATAAAATCATTTTATACATATGTATATATATACATATATATATATTATAGATATATATATATATATATACATATATTGAGCATATTATATATATGTATACATATATATGTATAGAATAGTTATAGAAGAGTTGAGTTGTTAGTTACTATATACATATACATATATATATTATGTTATTATTATATGATATATTATTATGTGTATATGTTAAGTTACATATACATATAGCCTCTTATTTTATATATATATATAGTATATAATATAGATATTATACATATATATATATATTGCATATATATTAAAAGAGTTATTTTTTATATATATATTACATATATATACATATATGTGTGTAAAGGTGGATTTTCTGACTGTGATGAGTCCTTACTAATGAGCTCCAATGGGTTGATTAATGTTCTTAATGTTTTAGTTGTTTTTCCCATTAGTGTGTATATTAACTGCTCTCCTGTTTTAATTGTTTTTAACTATTTGGTTTTAATATTTGAAGAATTAATATAATCCTTATAAAAGATAAGTTATTCGTTTTAATTTTTGTCTTTGAAACTTTAGTTATGTTAGAAAGTAATAGTCAGGTCTAGAATTGTACTTCCGTAGTTTTGATAGTACTAGGTTATATATATATTATTTTTCCTTCGTCTTTCTTTAGTTTTTAGTGTTTATTTTTTTTTTATTTATTTTAAAAGGGTTTTTGCATAACACCTACGTATTTAGTAATTATTTTAATTTATACATATTTTAGTTTTATGTTGAATGATTGTAATTTTTTATCTGTAAATCCGTTAGGTGTGAATGTGCATGTTTTAAACTTTCTGATTTTTTTTTTCAGTTTTACATATTTAGTAAATATGGTTTTAGCATTTTAATCATTTACGTTTTTTAGTGAGTGAATAATTTAATCTAATTTTAACTTTCGTTTTTTTTGTCTGTCTGTTTTTTTTTGTTTGTTTTTGTTGTTGTGGTTGTGTGCGTGTGTGATGGCAGGTTTGCACAGACGCGGGCTTTCTAATGAATTTTTACCAATATCCGCGGCTATTACTTCCTCTAACTCTGCATCCGTGAAACACCACCTCTCTAACTCTAGTTCTAACCTTGTCTCCTAAGTCGAGACCCAGATAGCTAAGAATTCTTCTTCTAACTCGTTTAATGTGTCCAACTATAACTTATTTCATAATTTGCGTCTAAAGGGTGGAGTATGTGCCTGTGTAAACATTAATACTCCTGTAACATGTCTCGTGAATCTCGAATCTCCTAATTCTTCCCATGGCTTAAATCTTTCTCCCTTCTACTACAATAATCTCAGGCTTCTGCTACTGCTCTCCTTAATAGAATAGATTTTCACCTCCTTTTGAATATCTTACTACTCACGAGACTGTTATATCTTCACAAAATACTGAGGTCCTCTATCTAGGGGATTTCAATGTACATAACACTGAATGGTTGGGTCCTCTCATACCGATTTAGGTGGGGGAGGAGGCCGAATCATTCAGCATTCTCAACGACTGAGCAACTAATTAAAGAACCCACACACATTCCGGATCGTCCTAACCACCTCCTGAATACACTTGACCTATAATACCAATTAGTCCTTCTCTCTCTCTTAAAATATTACCACTTCGCTCCTATCGGTAATCTGACCACAACCTTATATCTCTTAACCTTAATACTTTCTCTCCAACAGTCCCATCCTGCCCTACCGTTTTTTCTTGCACTTTGATCGGGCTGATTAAAAATTCTGCTCCTACGCTAACTATAATTGGAATGACTGCTTTAGTTCTGGTGACGTCCCCGCCTAAGGTGGGAGCTGTAATCTTTGATGGGATGAGCAGGTTCATTCTCTTCTCTCCTAAATCTCTTTTCTCTCTCTCATAATCCATGGTTCGATCGTATTGTTCTCTGGCCATTCAGGTTGCAGACAAAGCGTACGGGAGTGGAAAATTCTGCCTCCCCACCTGCTAATTTCATCTCGTTAGAAATCGTTGTAGGATACTCTTCGACGAGCAAAGCGTGCCATCAAACGAAAGTGCGCTAACCTCCTTGGTTCTACTGACAAATCTTTCTGGCCCTTGCCAAAAATCTCTAACAACTCTGTAAATCTGTCTTTCTCCCTCTTATTCGCTCTGATGGTTCTGTTGCTAATTCCTAACTGAAAAGGCCAATCTCTTTCTCGGCCTCCTATTTTCCTCTAACTCAACCCTGGACGATTCTGGCATTCCTCATCCTCCTCCTCTCAGGTGTCTCATGGTGTCCTATGCCTTTACCTGTGATTACATACGATCGGGTTGGGCTCTTGAAATCTACGAACGTTAGAAGTTGGGCAAGTGGCCCGGATGCATTCTCCCAGCGCTGAGGGAGTGTGCTTCCCGTGCTGACCATGCCCCTCGTTCAACTTTATTCTCTATGTCTCAATACTAATACCTTTCCCTCAGTGTTGAAGCACGCACATGTCCAACCGATTCCGAAAAAGGTAGCCGCCTGATCCTTCTAACTACTGCCCTATAGAGCCTCACTTGTATTCTATCTAAGATCTTTTGAAACCCTTCTCAACCCTCATTTCTTAGATCATCTGAATCTCATTCACTTCTTTCTTTCCGATCGCCAGTATGGCTTTGGGCGCTCGAGGTCTACTGGCTATATACTTTCCTATCTTACTGATTTATGGTTTTCTGCCTTTAGGAACTACGGGGGGAGACTTGCTTGGTGGCGCTTGACATATCCAAGGCATTTGACCGGGTATGGCACGCGTCACTGCTCTGCAAGCTCCTTTCCTTGGGTTTTCCCCCTTCACTTTGCTTACTTATGCCTAGTTTTCTCTCAAATCGTTCAATGTCGGCTGTTGTTGTTGGGGTAGCGACTTCTTCTTCTTTTTTTCTTAGTTAATTGTGGTGTTCCTCAGGGTTCCGTCTTCTCCTACTTTATTCTACTTTTCATTAATGATCTTCCCACACTCACATCTAACTCTATCCACTGTATGCGCCGCATGACCCTCGACCCTTCATTCTCAACTCATTTCAATTCTGCTCCTCTTTTACTTAGAATTGCCTCCCGTCTTAATCTTCCTGATTCTATTCTCGCTGATCTGGATAGATTTCCGGGTGGGGTCGTCTCTGAAATTTAATTCTTTAAAACCTCAACTTCTACAAATCTCCCAAACACCTTCCTAACTTTTCCTATCTCTTTTCTGACGGCCTCTGTCTCTCTCCCTCTTTGACAATATAAACATCCTGGCCTTAACATAAACAAAAATAAGAACGAAACCTCACATCACACCCAGAGCCAAGTTAGGCGCCTCTAAAGAAACTGGGGGTTCTGCTTAGACTGCGAGACTTTTTTTTTTCCTCTTCTCAGCTCTGCTTCAGCTATATAAGGGCCTCATCCGCCCCTTGTATGAGTACCGCCTCGCTATTCAGCCTGGCTCTCACCTGGCTTGGACAGGGAGCCGTGAGTCAAAGGCCAAAAGACTTATAAACCGTTCCGTACTTTCCACTTCACTTGACCTTCTATCTTGTGGCGCGATGTTGGTGCTTTATCTCTTTTCTATAGTACCGCAGCGGCAGGTGCTCTAGGGAACTCTGTCACCGCGTACCCCACCTTTACAGATGTTCCTAGCGCCAGTGGTGTTGGGGCCCGCGCATGAGTTTGTGTGGATATTGGCAACTCAAGGCTGGTTTAAGCTGCGGTGCTTCCTTCTTTCCTGCCAATTTCTGTTCTGTGGAATTCTCTCTTCCATCTTCTGTGTGTTCCTGCTGAATTTTTAACTCCTGCACTTCCAAAGTCTGCGCTCCAGCTCTCATATGCGTAATTTGCGTTAGTTGTGTACTTCTGAGGCGTGCAACACCCCTCCTTGAATAGCTTCCCGCCCGTGAGTGGTGTCAACCAAAAATATATATATATATATATATATATATATATATATATATATATATATATGATATATATATATATATAGTATATATATATATATATTAAAGTGAAAGGGTCGCTTTACCCTAAAATATTTGGGGTAGGCAGAGAAAAATATATTGAAGCAGATATAGATACAACCACTCTTAAAGTTCGGATGTGGCCAAGACACAGTATCCATACAAATGACACAAAATAGATTGCATTATATTATAGGTGAAAGATATGCAGTGGTATATATGTTGCTGGGATATTAAGTTGTTGTTACATATATATATATATATATATATACATATATATATATATATATATGTAGGGTTATTATTATATATATATATTATTATGTTATATATTAATATATTATGTATTGGTTATATATATATATATATATTATATATATATATACATATATATTAGTATTACTGTCATTAACATTAATACAGAAAGGTTATTATTATAAAGAAGATATATATATTGTTATATATATATATATATATATATATTATATATATATATATATGAGATATATATATATACATATATATATATATTATATATCATGAATTTATATATATATATATATATATATATATATATATATATTATTACATATATATATATATATATATATATATATAGTAAAGTATATATATATATATGTTATATATATAAATACTATATATATAAGTGATATATGTATATATATATACATATATATGTATATATAGTATATATTTATATATGTACATATATATATATATTATAGTATATATATATATGCTTACATAATATAATATAGTATATATATATATATATATATATACATATATATATATATATATATATATATATATTATATATATGCTATGTGTGTGTGTGTGTGTGTGTGTAGTGTGTGTAAAAATGAAACCGATAAAACGAAAACCCATGAGAAATCTGAATTAAGTTAGTAAGGAGGCTTCCACGTACAGGTATTCTGAGACTGCACAGGTATACTTATGCCAAAAAAGTATATCAGCAGTTTAGGATGTGTTTTTAGTTAAAATTGATGCACTGTTTAAAGGAACAAGCAAAATCAACTTAATATTTACCTACAACTATAATTTGAATCTCACAGGGATTTTAGTTTGGTAGCTGACTTTTCCTCATCAAAATCCTTGAAACATTCAAAACTGCAGAATATACCAACAAAATACTTTCTTACTTCTAACGACAATTTTTCTTAATAGGGCTTGAAATTCAAATCCGCGATCGATGGCGTGATTTTCGAAATCTTTGCTTTTACAGAGCCAACTTCCCCTAATAACCTTTTCAAGTTCCGTTCCCAGATTTTGCACGCGTATGATTTTTACGTTATTATCTTTACACTCAAAAATGCGAACAAACAACCATCAGTAGCTCAGTGGAAAAGCCATCTCACCACTATAAGTGATTCAGTTGTCAAAGTATTCATTGGAGTGTAATTTTCATGCTCCTAATCCCTTAAGTGCTTTAATCTTTATCCCCAATTCAGACGTAAAACGAGACACCTCCGAATAGGGGCTTCGCCCATGCAGGTGCTCAACTTTAAAAAGAAAAGAAAAAGAAACAAAAAGCATCTAGTTTTTTTGTAGGTGCTTTAGCTTCTTGCTCTTTCGAGCCCTGAAATGCCTTTCGTTATTGTTTTTAGTATTGAAATATAATATAATATAATATAATATAATATATTATAATATAATATAATAGATAATATAATATATAATAATATAATATATAATATAATATAAATAAAAAATATAATTATAATTGTTATTTTTATACATTTTTGCATTCATAAAAGTTTATTCTCAATTAGAATTAGTTGCCTCAATTTAATAAACATTAAGCAGGCTTATTAATATTCCTATTGTTTAAGTGTTTTCTGTTCATAGCTAAGCTTCCTTATTTTTCTTTCTTGAATATCACCGACATTTTGGATTGTTACAATTGAAATGCTCCGACGAAAAAGAATGAAAATAATATATACTATATATATGATATATATATATATATATATGATATATATATATATATATGTGTATATGGTAAGGGTATATATATATATATGATATGGAATAAAGCAGTTTTTACATAAAGCAACATGGCATCATAGTATATGTTATAAGTGATATAAAAGTGCCCATGATATTGTTAAAAAAAAAATTGTGACAATTCAATGTCAAATGAGCCTGACTTTAATGCGCTTTCCATAAGCAAAAACAATAGCCCAAAATAATGGTTTGTTAGAGAGCTTATGAAATTGAAATGTGTAAAAGTACTACTTATCTGACTAGGCTCGATTTGAAAATATTAAAGAATCAAATTTGATAGATTCCGGTTGTTTAGCCAATCGAGAACAAGTGATGGCTCTATGTTTGTTCACTGAGGCACTTAAACCAAACGCTGATGATTCAAGTGCGTTAAAAGCTGAAACTATTATAGTAAATTTCTAAGCTTTCATAGCAACCGTATCCCGCAGAAATTATCCTCAGACATTATTCTTCAACCCCAAGTGACTAAGACCTGGTCCGCGAGCACAAACATCCTTGGCACGTAGCTGAATGCACTGGTTTTATCTCTTTAAGTCACTTTTGACCAAATTAACACCTTCACACTAATTACATGTAAAGTTAAAATCATGGTCACAAAAACAAAGTAATCGTACCTATATTTCTGCTTACAGATAGCACCCTGTAGCCTGAAATTAAATTTCCTGAAGCATGACCTAACTAGTCCCGGCCCCTTGACTTATAGTGGGGAGTCAGTAGTATCCCTTTGGCTAAAAAGGCCTTTGGAGACCCCTGCTAAAGCTGACTTTTCATGCTCTGCCTCTATATGTTGAATAGGTTTATAGACTCATCTTCTACTTATTCCTATGAATCCATGTGCTGGTTGTTTGTTTATGTTCGAAAACTAAGTTTTAATATATATATATATATATAGTATAGTATGTATATATATATATATATATATATATATATATATATATATATATATATAGGTAAGGAGTATATATATAGGTATATACATATATATATATATATAGAGCAGAGGTGCAGAGAGGAGGCAGAGCAGCAGTGGAGTATAGCATATATATATATATTAGCAGAAAGAGAGATATGTTATACTTGCATTTTTGGCAAGATATATATATATATATATAAGGTATATATGGCGGCATATATATATATATATATATATATATATAGAGTATATAGTATATAGTATATATATATTATTGTTATGTATATATATATATGTATATATATATATATATATATATATATATATATATATGTATATATATATATATATATATATATATAAAAAAGGTGTAGGGAGCAATCTAATTTCTTCTCTGCTTTCAGTCATCATCAATTAAAGAATAAATAAACGAATGATCAAATTAATTACACAAAGAGCAAACGGATAGAAATAGGCAATCGCACAGCCACATACATACACATACACTACCATCCACAGACATACTACAGACAAGGAACAGACACACGGAGACAGCCACCCAGAAGCTATAGCCCGTGGCCGTCGGAGCTAAGTTGCGAAAAGCTACCCTTATTTCGGGGTGGCGATATGGATGCGACAAGGGCCAAAGAAAAAAAGAAACGCACTGCTAGGGTTTTATCTCCCTCGCCTTTTTCTCAAGAGGGAAAGAAGTGCGCTATATGGGAGGGGAATAAAGGGGGAAAAAATGATATTAATAGTAAGGGAAATTTGGAATATGTAGACACAGAAGGCGAAACATGTGATATGTTGTTCTTTCATTGGCTAAGTCTTGAAAACGAGAACATATTATATTTATTTCTTCTTAAACAAACACATACACTTGAATAGACATTTCGAAATACATATAATCTACATATATACGAACAAATATATATATTTATACGATATATATATATAGTATATATATATATATATATATATATATATAGTATATATATATATATATATATATATATATATATATATATATATATATATATATATATATATATATAATTCCTGCGCCAATGCAGAATCTCTCAGTAAATTGAAAAAATATTTTTAAAAATTAAAATTACAGTATTTACCATAACGTATACAAGGCGTGAGATTAACTTCTCACAGCCTAGAAAGAAATCTTCAAATACTAACACCAAATTATTATATATAGCTATATATATATATATATTATTATATTATATATATATATATATATATGGCATATACGTATGTTAAGAGCATATATATTACATATATTATCGGTATATATATATATAGGTATATTATATATATATGTATATTGGTTATTATGTATATATATATATATATATAGTTATATATATATATATATATACAAGGTTAATATATATAAGCGTATTATGATAAGGTATATATATATACAAACATATATATATATATATATATTAGTTATATATACATATTGGTTATTATTATTATACAGGTTATATATATAGTATGCATATATATATGGTTGGGAGCATACAAACATATATATATATATATATATTGGCTATATTATATTAAAGAATATATAAGAAGGTTATATATATATATATTATTATTATTATACATATTATTATTATATATATATATTATATATATATATATATATATATATATATATATAAAATCTTTTTTTTTTTTTATGTTGGTGTACAGGACCCACCACGGCTCACAAAGTGGCCACACTGGGTTGAAAAAATCAACACCATGGGAGGGCCCTGTCATATATATGTTTTAAATGTCAAAGAAAGATTTGATTGGTGAAATGAATATTCAGTCAGTCAAAATAAATAAAAACTAAATAAAATTTTATCCTTTGTATTGTTAATAGTCTTAAGATTACATAAAAAAATCAAATGCTATAAAGAATATTCACTTCTTGAAGATACAAGAAAATAGTGTTACTGTTAAAGTGGGAAGATTCAGATAAGATATGGGATAATCTTTAGAAGTGTGTTATGGACCGTAAAGTAGAAAAATGACAGCTTTAATAGGGTCCAGATGGGAACAATCAATGTGATATGATGAACAGATTGCGGGTGTGGCGACGGCAAAATTTGCAAATGGCAGGTCTCGTGACATATAATGACGTGAGCGATGGTGTGGCTAATACGTGAGGCGTGCGACGCCTCTCCCCATGTAAGCGCAATCTGGGGAGGGAAGACCCTCCACTCACCGGATGTTCGGCTTTATGTTTCTGAGTTTCTTTCCCCGCCGATCACTTCGTCCAGCACTCTTGCCAACAAGATCGAAAGTCCGGTCTGAGAGCAGGATAGTAATCAGTTGATGGGAGGCGGCCTTGTCGAATGGTACCGGGGGGTACCTGGAACAACTCCGAGAAGAGTGAGGCGGCCATTTTGGCCTCTCTGTCAGCGATTTCATTGCCAGTTACCCCTACATGAGAGTGGGTCCAACATAAAATAATTTGTTTCACGGAGTGGGAGAAGTCGAAGAAATTGGTTGCACAGCTGGATACCATATGTTTTTAGAATAAGGGTTTTAAGCGCTTGTAGCGCGCTAAGCGAATCTGAATAAACGACATATGAGTGATCTTTGTTAAGGATTAGAATTCGAGAAAGGGCAATCATTATAGCCGTTAACTCTGCTGTAAAAATTGAAGCATAAGGGGAAAGGGTATGGGAGAGGTTGCGGTCAGGGAAGACAGCAGAAGCGCCCACACTGTTCCCTATTTTAGAGCCGTCAGTAAACACTGGAGTAAATTTATCGTGAACTGCGGCGTGAGACAGAAATGATGCTTTTAACAGGGCAGCAGGATGGCTAGATTTGGAGAGAGATGTCAGAGCCAGGCAAATGGTAGGAGAGGGAAATAGCCAAGGTGTGTACCCTTCGTTCAAAAGAGAAAGGCAGTACCTTTTGAAAAGGGATGTTGAGGAAATTAAAGATGTTATGAACCGTCTTTGCAAATGGTCAGTAATTAGGATTCTGAGGTACCTCCTGCAGAATCGGTGTCAGAGCAGATTTGGTCTTGGGGTTTGAAAAACGAAGATAATTTAGGCCACATGATGTATTCTTTCTTCGAAGAGAGTGGCATCACATTGATTCAACTTCAAGGCTCACTCTGGGGGACGATCGAAAAGCTCCAGTAGAGATACGGTTTTGGATGGGATCCAACAGGTGTAGTAGTGTTGTGGAGGCCGACCATATATTGCACAGCCATAATCCAGTTTCGATCGATTAGGGCTACGTAAAGACGTAAAAGGACTTATGATCAGCACCCCAAGATTTGGAGGCGAGATGACGTAACAGGTCAGCGGGTGCGATGACAAAGAGTTTAGGTGTTTAATATGTGGCATATGTTAAGTGTGTCATCTAGGGATGAGCCCTGTGAAATTTGACCTGCC
>JABUQX010059238.1:67500-69427 GCA_015478945.1 Trachelipus rathkii | reverse complement strand
ACTTCTATTCTTCCTATCAAATTAACTGCCTTTTTTGCGAAGAATGCGTTACTAAATTGAATGAAAAATTAATGGAATATTAAAATTTAGATATCCCATCTTCATCTCAAGCTAGTTTTTAATAATAATAACAAAATTGGAAATTTTCATTCGAAAGGAAAGAACTTCATAACCTTTTCTAGACTCATCAGTGATTATAAATATATATATAAATATATATATATATATATATATACTTATATATATATATATAATATATATATATATAATATATATATATAAATATAATATATTTCATGTAGAAGGAAAGACTTCATAATATATTATATATATAAGTATATATATATATAATTAGAAATACTTTCCGAAGTCTTTCAATCCGCACTGATGAGCACAAAGATGTTTCTTTCCGAAATTTGGACCAATTGCACAACCTTCCCTATTCAGCTATAGAGGAATTAAATTTTACAATTTTGGATTTTGGGAATGAACCGAACCTCCATTTGCTAAAATCTTTATATGTTTGGTACCACAAACCTAAGCTAAATGAAAATTTAAACTTTAATAACATTATTATTTTGAAGTGAGATTTCTTCTATGCACTTTTCACTATACGATAAATTTTACATATTTATTTATATATTTATCTACATTTTTGTATAACATTTTAATATATTTTTTTTGTTATATTATTTTATAATTTATTCGTCGATATTTTGTTCATTTAATGAGTCGTAGTTGTGCTCACCCTTAAATAATTTTTTTTTTTTTAAGATAAGTCTTGATTCTCCTAGCTATATATATATATATATATATATATATATAATAATATAATATATATATATAATATATAATTATAATATAAATATATATATATATATATACTATATAAATAATATATGCATATATATATAATATATATATATATATATTAATATATAAATATATATATATATATATATATATATATATAATATAATATATATATAATATAATATATATATATTACAGTTGACACCATCGATCACGCGCAGAGCCCTATGCAAGGAGGGAGTGTATTTAATTTACGTCTGATTAAGACGAAACTAAGCCTAAAGAGAGAATAGTCATATTCTTATTTCTTTTAGACCTAATTGTTACTCTACCTCAATTGAGATGCAGAAAAAGATGTCCTCTAACAATCTTTATGTTGCATACATCATTTATTGATCCTTTAGTTGTCAAGAAATTAACTAGTTATTTTCTTTAATTTTTCTTAAGTTTTTAAAATTTATACTAAATGGGTTTGTACCATAATTATAATAATTATAATTATAATAAATTATCAATAATTATTAATAATTATCAACTTTTATATGGCCATATCTGTCATCACTTCCTGTTTCCACAATATTACTAGAGTCAAACAAACTTTTGGTCGTACCAGCGCCATCTAATTTCGCTGAAGAATCCTATTTTCCTTCATCAGAGGAGCCTTCTTTCAGCACTTTCTAATCACTTTCTGAATAGTTTTGTTTTGTGTTCTCAGAGGTTTCTGAACAACTTAATTCTGGAACGTTATCTGGAAACTCTATCAGATCAACCCAAATTGCAACAGCTTATTCAATCACCTCAGAAATCGACACTTCCACCATATCAGTGTTATCGACATGCATAAAGATTTCTGACATTGTTATAACGCTCATAAAAAAACCACACGTGTATCCGATTAACACTTCATCAACTTAATGGATCTTTACTATGTACAAGGGACTGCTCAATCGTCAGGGGGAGGGAAAGAGAACAAACTTGCGCGCGCAACTGTAACTCCGAAGCAACAAAAAAAATAACCTTATTTATATAAATTTTTAATTTATAATGACCCATTCAATCGTCTTCCAAAATTTTTTCTCTCTCTCTCACCCTGTATATATTGTGATGAAAAGTA
>JABUQX010059238.1:50000-62500 GCA_015478945.1 Trachelipus rathkii | reverse complement strand
TATATATATATATACAAATAATATATATATATAATATATACATAATTTATATATATATATATATATAATATATAATATATATATTATTAATAATAAAAATAATATATAAATATATAATATATAATATAATATATAATATAAATTTAAATAATCTGTGATCTGGGACAATGAAAGAAGCAGAAAATAACTTCCATGCAAAATAGAGTATATGCTGCATAAAAGGATTAACGACAAAAAAACTAAAATAAATAAGGAAATTGAACAATAATATTAAAGACTTAAGAAAAAATATGATTATATATATTCAATTTCTAAGCAGGCTAGCTTGCTGCCTTATAATATAATTTAAATATATTATAATATATATAATTAAATATAAATATAATATATATTATATTAATTATATAATATAATATATATATAAAATATTAATATATATATATATATTAATTTATATATAATATAATAATAATATTATATATTAAATATATATAATAATATATATATTATTATATAATATTATATAATATATAGTAAATATATTATATATATAATTATATATAATATATATAAATATAATATTATATAATATATATTATATATAATAATTAATATATATATATACTATTTAATAATAATATATATAACTAAAAGTTACGGCACCACTCACAGTGAGCTAATAAACAAAGGCAAACTTATAATGAAGCCATAAAAAATAAAAATATAGTGAAGCAAAATTACTTTAATCCAAATATAAATAAACCAAGCTTAACACAAATCTCTACAGTAGAAGCGACATAACGTGGCTTTAATTAAACAAGGTGAGTGAGAGGAGTAAAGATATAAAATACTAAAGTTTGTATAAAATAACAGAAAGAGGTTAAGAGTCCAACAGAACAGAAGTAGATGTAAAATTATATATATATAATATATATTAATTATAATATAATTAAAATTAATATATATTAAATAATATATATATTAAATATAATATTAATATATATATATTATCATTATATTAATAATATATTAACTATAATATATAATATATATATAATATATAATATAAAATTATATATTAATAAATATAATATATAAATATATATAATATATATTATTAATATATATATTAATATATATATATAGATATAATATAATATATAATATATAATATATTAAATTATATTATATATATAATTATAATTATATAAAAATATTATAATTAATATATATAATATATATATATATAATTATATAATTAAGATAGATATATTCAATAAAATATAATTAACATTATAAATATTATTTATATAAAAATATTATAATAAATTATATTACACAAAAACGTAATTTATTTATAGGAATTCACACATCAAAAAATTCATATAATTACAATTCGCATACAATATATATATATATTAATATATATTAGTATATAATATATATATATATATTATATATATATAATTAATAATATTATATATATAATTATAATATATAAATTATAATATATATTAATAATATATAGTAATTTTAATAAATAAGTGACAATATATATATATTTAATATAATATATATAATTAATATATATATAATATAATATATAATTAATATTAAGACGTAGCCAATGATATTCATTTATATATTTTCCTATTATATTATATATATATTTAAATATTGAGTCGATAAGTAGATAATCACATATAATCTAACAAATAATATATATAATTATTATATATTACCTAAATGATATTTTAGTCAGAAAATATTTACTCATATGAGTATAATTTTTTAGACCTATCCTTTAGTAATATTTGCTATTTAACCCTACTACTCCACAGAATAAGACTATATATAATATATATATATAATATAATTAATATATATATATATAATATATATATATATATAATATAAATATATATATATAATAATATATATAATATAATATTATAATAATAATATATATTAATTTAATATATATATATAATATATATATATATTAATATAATATATATATATATTAATTATATAGATATTATTAATATTAATATTATAATATATATAAATTATATTTTTTATATAGTATACTAAGCATCTATAATATAAATTATAAATGTCATATTAAAATATAAGCCATTACTACATTGTGAATTCTAAAAAGAGTAGTTCTACATTTGAAATTTGTTTTGACGTTGGAATATTCAATGTACCTTCTGTGATGTCTATATTTTTAAACCCCTTGCTTAAAATTATGGGAACAATAAAATAAAAATAATAATCACACTAAAATAATAATTAATAATATTATTAATAAAATAATCATTTGATAATCAAAATAAAAATGATTTATATCAATTCATTCTCTCTTGATTTTAATATTTAAATAGAAGAATATACAAAAAATATATAAAAACAAATACAGAATAATTAATAAATATATCACATATTTATTTGTACTATTATAACACTATAATTGCAATAAGTGCATTCTCGCCTTAAATTCGATGTCCAATATATAATAAATAATAAATTATGTAAAAATAATAAATAATTTAATTTAATTTTCAATTAATATATTGGCAAGTTGATGAATGATATATCTTTATATAATTATGGAAAATTTTGTATATGAAGTTCAACATACATTTCTTTATAACTATATAATACATTAAATGTTCCTTCCATCCTATCTCGAAGTAATTCCCTCTGGTGACAATATGAAAAAGATGAAGGCCTAAATGAGCTTTTCTCAGATGAGAATATTGTGTTATAATTATTATAGCAGATCTCGACCACAACCACATTCATTGCTGTTCCTCCACTTCATTTACACACAGCCACACCAATTATATTTATATGATTGATACTCTATTGTACCTTACTAATTATAATGATATTATATATACACTTAGCATTAATATTCATTCATATATTAATCTATTACGTTACACTCTCATTTATAAAGATACCCGCCATATTGTGCGCGATCATCCTCGACGTGAATTGAACTGCACTGAGGACAATAGATATTAGGTGTGGACTGTTGCTATATGAGTAGTGATTATCTATCAATATGTTCTATATTATAGTTTTATTATTATTAGACCAACCACACTTTTATATTGATAAAAAGTATAAGGCCCTTAGACCCAAGTGTAAAGTATAGAGCATACGCAGATAATATAGCTAAATATACATAATATAATATACTTCTTTTAGATAAATATCTAAAGCTATAAATTAAAGTCACATTTATAATATAATAAGCTTACAAAAGTATAATAAGCTAATAGAAGTATATCTTCAATCATCAGTAAATAGCATAAATAGTAAGCTAATAAAAAAATATTATAGCAAACTATAATAACGAGCTAATCTATATTATACTTATATACTAAATATATAATTATCATATATATATATATTTACACTACTAAATTAATAAATAATAAAATACAAAGAAAAAATTACACAAAATAAGTGAAAAATCGCCAACTAAAAAGCATATATATAAGTCATATTTTAGTATAAATAAACTAAATTAATTAAATTATAAATTATAAGATACATATTATATAAAAAAATATAAATATAATACAAGCTTTAAACTCTAATAACATGCTAATATTAATCTAATAAGCTGATAATAATATAATATAACAAACTATAATAATAAGCTATACTAATATAATAAACTAATAGTAATGTATTTCTATTTATTATTAGAAGTATCTAGACAATAAGCTAGCTGTAATATAATATAACAAGCAAAAACAATAAATATATAATCAATATTATATATAATAAATAAAATAAATAGGCTAAATGCAATTAGAATACAACTTTATCTATTAAGAGTAAGACTCGCCTAAAAATAAAATTATTTAGATAATCACATCATCTAAATAATTGCTAGAGAACCAAAGCTACACAACACGAATATATGATTAAGAGAGCTAAAAACATACTAATCCACTATTTCATTTTTCAGTGATGGAAATTACTTATATAAAAATGAGCAAGCTTGATATGAATAAAATGATAAAACTAAAATAATATAATAAGAATAATAATAATAAACTATAAAATAACTCACACAAATTTAAAATATATATTAATATAGTACACAAGTAATAATCCTATGCCATTGGATCAAATATAATAATAATAATATAATACCATAAATTATATATAGAATAATATATAATTATATAATAATTCAATATTATCAATATATTATATAATTAATATACTAAGTCATACAGATTAAACAGAATAATATAGCAAAGTGGTCGTAAACCTACAAATTTATGTGATAATTATATTAAAAACAATCATGCGACACCTTTAACAAGTATATCAAGTTTAAAATAAATACCTAAAGAAGAATAATTCCCATATTAATAATTCTAAAGACATCGATAATCTAATATATATTAGCTGGACACACTCAATACTAAGTAGTATCGCAATTTCTACTATATTAAAATACACGCCAAAATATAATATAATAAGCACTAACATTAAGAATTAAGTGCTATAAAAAATGATAATAATAAACAATATAACCATTAATAATTAATAATATATAAAATAAAATATAATAATAATAATAATAAATTATATATAATAAAAATATTAATAAATAATTATAGTAAATAATTATATTGAAAATTAGTATAATAATAATTAAAATAAAAAGATAATTCTAATTAAATAATAATTAATTAAATATATAAATAATAATATATAAAATATAAAATAAAAATTCTCATAAAATTTTCATTTAAATAATTAATATAATATAATAAATATAAATAATATAATAATATAATATATATATGATATAAATAGTTAAATAATTATAAATAAATAGCTAATATTCTAATATATACATAATTTACTCTTTTACTTTTTGAAGTCTTATATTTTCTGGTTATTCAATTTCTGTCATACATCATGATAAAACTAAAATGTTCTCTACTATCTATTCAGAGCTCATTTATAATAAATATATAATTTATCTCTTTAAAAACGTTGAGAAATGAATAGCAATAAAAAATATATCAAAATACAATATAATGTATATATAATAATAAACACACTAAAATAAATAGAGAAAATATAAACTAAAAAAAAAAAAAAAAAAAACACATGCACATAATATAATTGATAGTAAGATTAAATAAAGCTAAGTCTAATAATGCACAATCATAAAGATATGTATAAAAAACACATAGACCCCAGATTATATGAAATACACTAATGAGAATCTATATAAAAACCCACACACACAGATTTCACAACTGGTACTCACCACACGTAACACCACAACACGGTATATAATTAATACATAAGTTCTCTAAATATCAATACAAATCTAATTGAATTAATTAATTAAATTAATCAACATTAATCAACATTAATCAACATTAATCAACATTAATCAACAATCAATCAAAAGCAATTTACCTTTACGCGCTTTTACCCTTGACACTCAATAATAATTTCGAAATTAATATATACTAATAAAGAATAGATTATAAAAACAATAGATGTATAAAGTATTATTATAACAACAGACACAATAAAAAATAGTCGGTTATTTAAAGAGTAATATAATAGATGTATATATAAATAATAACACAACCATAATAAAAAAGAGCATCGAAATAATAAAACTAGTAGAGGAATTATATCTTAACATAATACTTAATAATCTATCTCAACAACAATAACAATTACAATAACTAAATAACAATTATACTGTTCAATAACAATAAGTAATAATTAATAATAATAAAATAAATTGCAATATATATAATAATTAATATTAAATAATATAATAAATACAATATTAATTTACAAAAACAAGTGCCATTGTAATGGGTAATTATAATACAATGAACAAGAATTTTGAGAGAAGCACGACATTTATCTTATATATGAAGTACCATTCAGAATTTGAATTAAAATAATAAAAATGAAGAATAATCAATAAATTAAATAATTGATAAAAAAAGAATAAAATAAAATTAATAATGATAAGCGAATTATCTAACATAGAATAGATCATTAACATTCAAGATCAATAAAAAATAATTATATAATATAAAAAACTATAAATATTAATAAACATATAGTTAATATAATAATAATATTTTCACATTAACAATAATTAATAATTAATATATTCCTTTCTGGAATACTCCAAATAGCCAGAAATTACTTCAATCATAGGTAAACACAATTTATTTAAATAAATATATTAAGAAATAAATAATATTATCAATATATAAATAAATAAATAATAAAATATATTAAATATTCATTAGGTTACATTATTTCACATGCAGCTGTTTTGTAGAGATGTACTACTTTTAGCACACTAGGACAAAATCCCCCATTTTTCAAAATATTGAGTAATTTAGATATACTTAGTACTTATTTTTTTTCATATGAGGCCTTATGTGAAGTTATTACAATTGAGTAAGAGTAAGAATATAGAGAAATTTTCATTCCTGTTAATCTCGGTGGGATAGAATTCTTGTCACACAAACGTTAATATCACAATTATATAGCTAACTTGCCTGTCATAAGCTATTATTCTAACATAATAAGAACACGAGGATGTACGGTTGCAGCTTACTGTACTTCTTGTCATAGATTAAGTATATCTCTTTGAATATTCGAGGTTTATCAATGGTAAAGTACCACTATATAGAATATGTTACAAAGCATTATTTATCAAGTAATGCATGTCTGCCACATTAAGTGTGAATAAGAAGATAACATTTTACAACAGTAGTTTCTTGCGAATATTAGCCTAGAATTCGAGCTTTCTAAAGCTACGTGCCGTATTCGACCGAAATAACTCCAGCCTCAGTTAATTTAAATAAAGGTGCGCGTATGCTCATAGAGTTTTTTAGTTAGGCCTTAAAACAGTCGGCATGAAGGACAAAATAGACGTATTAGCATATCATCATAAAACAAATCCGATTCCATATAATTAGCTCGATATCAGACTATAGCCAAAATATACGCATAGACTGAAGACTAATCTTTATTAAATATCCGAGTAACTCTATTTTGGTAGTATGTTCCCACTAAGTGAGAGTTCATTCTTCATAATTATATTATAGAGGAGAGCATGCACATATATGTTAATTTCACAAATTTTAGACTATAAATATATAATATTAATTTCGTATAGTATTACTACTACATAGCTGGATTTGATATGTTCTAATTGATAGTCATTTTTTCAATCTAGTAAAACTTTTTACCACACAAGAATATTTAGCTATTTGAGACATCTTTTCAGTCAACTCCTTATAATAATTTTATGTTGAAATTAATCAGCTATAGTTTTGTTAGATAATCACTTATTATATGATTTATCACTTATAATTCAAAGATTTAGAATGTAAAAAATAGAGAATAAGTATAGATTTGGGAATGAAAGAGTTTTATTTAGAAAATATCATAATACACCATGGTTATGATCTAATTTAAGACGTACTGATTACTTATATATTGAAAAATAATAATGTGAATGTAGCACTGAGATATTAATTATTATGCAAACCGTTCTATTTGAGATATTCTCGCGCTTAAATTAATAAATACATATAAAGGAAATGAAACCATGAAAAAGATGAGTTTGAACTGAATATGTGATATAATATAATAATTATAATATCAATATCATAGGCACCAAAATTACAATGTATAAATAAATTTAATAATAATAGCCAAAAAATGAAATAAAAGATATTCCTTGTGTGAGAAATAAATACACTCACAGAGACTAAAATGTTTATATATTAGTATCGAGAGAGCATGTTTCACCTATTTTCACAGACTGAGATCTTCCACTTAGGCATTATTAAATATTTCTAAATAATAGATATATTAAATACCCTATAATTATAGTATAAAGATGTTAGAGTTTAACCACACTATATTAATATATATTCACCAAATTCTTATATCAATTTTTTATATAATAATAAATATATATATAATCAATATAGATACTATAATAGTAATTCACACATATAGCTATTAATGTGAGATAAAAAAATACTCAATATATAATATAATAATAAATAAGAATATAATAAGTAATAAATATTTATTATTTATTATATATTAATTATAATAAAATAAAAAATTATATATACTAATTAAAAATAATATAAATAAATATATAATAAATATATAAAATTAAATACAATAAAATAATAATATAATAAATAAATAATAAATATAAATAAAAATATATATAATATAATAAATTATTAATAACGATAAAAGGAAAAATAAATACTAATAATTGATCCAAAACTGATAATGAAAATGAACAATGAATAAATGTAAATAAATTTCTTCTAATATTTTTCTAAAGTTATTTTTTGGATTACCTTAAAGTATAATTTATAAAAATATTTTTTATTTTTTTAACGCTTTGTAGAAATTTGACAGCCAGTGACAGACCACCAGATATTCACAATTAAATGAAAAAGTAAATTCATAAAACATTAAATTTCTGGTACAATTCAATAATATAATATAACATATAATAATATTAAAATAATTAAAAATAATAAAAAATTATATGTATTCTAAAACTTAATATATTTTTAGTATATTACATTAAATTAATTAAATTATTAAAAATATGTTAAATATATATATATAATATTTTAATTTTAATAGTAATAATTGATAAATAATATTAAATTAAAAAAATAATAATAAATTTCTCACCATATTATTGTAAAACTAATACCAAAATAAAATAATTAATAAATACTTAGCTAACTATATATTAACATAATATTAATAATATGTAAGTACACATTCATAGAGTGACCAATAGTCTAAAGGAGGACATAAACGTTTCCTATCACAATTATTAAGAATATGTAGACACAAAATCTATCGGTCCTAAAACAGAATACTCTTATCTTCAATGAGTGAGTAAATAGGTTTAATTTCGATTCTCCGAATCTATTTGAATACAATAATTTGAAATTCCATCAAATCTCACCGAGAAGAGAGACAAGAATGGAACACACAGGAACCACACATTACAAGTATCTGCTTTCTTTTTTTTTTTAATTCGTTTATATAGCAAAGCGCCGTGGATTTAGGGATGTAGGTAAATCGGTGTGAGGCACAAAGAACCTTCGGCTTACCCTATACCCTCCCGAGACTCTCGCTTGACGCTATTATGATACCTTCAAAAATTGTGACTTACGCCCTTTGTGGTGCAATCTGTAAGCACAAGAAGCGATGCGAAGATTCAGGCTTAATGACGAGCGAATGTCGAAAGTATATTGCAAATCTCTTCGATGACACAGTATCTCGTTACGTAGAGCGAAGATTACTGAGTTACACCAGCGTCCCAACTTATATGCGGCAACCGAGGACTGCCCTCTCTAAAACAATTAAATATGATGGAACACGAAAAGATGAAATATATATACAAAGTAAAGACGGGAAATCGCATTCACTCTGAGTTCACGAAAAGACTGATATCATAGATACAGAGAATTCTATTGTATTTGTGGATCACCACACCAACGTGCTGGCTCTGTACCAGGCACTCAAGGACCTATGGCAAGACTATGAATATATATTACTTATTATCAAGTTTCAGCGTGTATCGTTTCATGTCACGGTGTTTAAAAAATTAGAATCTAAGAGTGAGTTAGCATGCTTACAGGTAATCTCATCGCGTCTACATAAACACGAAGATACACGCTACCCGTGTCGATTCCCTCTCGCTATTTTCTGAAGCCGGTGACCCTTATGCATTCCCCTAAAAAAAAGTAGAGAGTCATCGTAGAAGCGGACTTTTAGACCTCCATATGATTCATTATAGCAGCACGAGGAGACAAGGTAGCTATCTGAAGCTATAGAGTACACTGGTTGAGCACCGCACCAAGATGCTGGCTCCACTCACAAGACTTAGGTCACGAGTAAAAATAATGACTATTCAATCAATTCACATCGAGACAGCGCTAGTTCAACACTCTTAATAGCATTAGTCTATAGCACGAGGTTCAGAATAAACAATATGCGCTATTCTCGATTATAGACTTCTTGTAGCGGAAGCATAGGTTCCGTGAGCTTTGACCCGTGCGAACGAGAGCGTAGTGCACGACCCGCCAGTCGCTGATCCGATCTCCACTATAATGGCGCGCGCTCGAACTGTTTCTGCAAGAACACGACGACCCACATCTAACATTTTCCAGCGCGCAGGTCGTGGCACAATCCAGCCGCCGCATATGAAAGATAACAGCGAAAGCAGTGTTTTTCATGAGTCTTTTAGTAATATTCGATTACGAGTGAAGTTCTATTGTTTCAAACTAATTTTTTTCAAAAATTTTATTTTTTTTATATTTTTTTAATTTAGTTTTGTGTTTATGATTATATCCATGTCATATAACGTTAATATTAATATTACAGGCTTTTCTTCACCATACACCCTGAGTATAATTAGGAGAATTTAAGTTAAATATTCATAACTCCCCTCCTCCTCTCAGATGTAAATCTCTCAATAGAAGCAAACCGCTGCACACCCATCCCCCCTAGACCCATCTTACCTTTGATCACATTGAATCATATGCATTAAAAGCATTAGCATTTTTTATTGAAACATTATGTCTGCTAGTTAAACAATATCCCTTAATCACTCATCACATATCCACCGCGTATAATCTAAGATACTCTTTAGAACCTTTCTTATTATTCCACTTGTTTCCGCTGATAGTAGATCGTTTGTTCATAGTGATGTATTATGTATCATACATCCATTACATTAATTTCATATTTATTAAGTGTATACACTACACACGCTTTGTTCATGTATCAGATAACACCCTAATATATAAAACAGTTAAAGTACCACAGAAATAAAAGTACTTCACAGTGAGTTCAGTAGTATCCTGCTAACACCACGTCATCTAATCACACTTATCCCACTGCCACGGAGCTATAGTTCGTACTTCGCGAGTGAATGAGGCGTATTGTACATAATTTACTCATTAGATACAAATTTTCATAAATGACAAAAACTATCTACGTGTAGATCCATGCAACAGAGATAGATCATAAGCTACACTATAAGAACAAATATTGCGAATAAACTTGCGTATATAGAATATATGATTCCGCAAGCCGAGCCTGCTCACAGATCTTGAAGATCTCGTAGGTACCAGTCTTGACACAGTGCCGAATCTACACCTTAGTGCTGTAATATGCAACAACCATTTTAAAATAAGTGAGATGAATCTTATATCGAACGAAGCAACTAGAGTTTATAGAGGATCAATCAAATTCACTATGCTGTTACACAGAGAATCCAATTTCGTTTGACCGAAAAAAACACATAAAAATTGAACAAGTTTAAAAGACAGAATATGAAGCAAAAAGAGTGGCATTCAGAAAACTATTATCAACACGATATGTGCGTATAGAGGATAATAAGTAACATAAAAGCACTCTTACAATGCTATTTTACCGAGTGACAAATATATAAAATTATTCTAATATAAGGCTCTGCCTTATGAATTATTATCACACAACTATAGTTAAATGGATGCGAGAGAAAACCGAGCGGATGGGCTTTTTTAAAAAAAAGCTACAGCTTGAGAGACAGTATTGCTGTTTGAGGCATCAGTGCGATAGGCCTAGTGCGTTAATAGAGAGCATCACGGTGTTATTTGTCAATAAACTCTGCATCGCGGACGTACACCAATAGAACTCTGAATTCCCAGACTTAATGGAGAGAGTGTTGAGTGAAAATATTAACTTAGGTGAATTCAGTGTCAAATGTAATAGGGCAAGTGTGACGAGAGAAACCACTGAGATGTGCTAATTAAAATACTATAGCTGTAAACATGTTCTTTGTTTTATCGTGGAGAACGGGATGTTTCAATTATGTGCCTAGAAAGCATCAGAGTTTCCACAGACACTGTGCATACGCACGTGTGCTTCTTCTAATTGTCCGATCCGCCGCATAGACACGTAGCGCACACACACTCTCCAATGTTGCGGAACGTGCGAGTACAAATTAAATAGAAATGATCAGAATGCCTTCACTCCTCTTGCCACACGCATATATATGAGCTCTTCCACGAGAGAAAATAAATATCTCTTGAGCGTCGTCCCCCTCTATACATACGATGAGGATTAAAAGAGGTTAACACCTACTATGGCACTGACATCCACACAGAGTGTACCGTGCAAAAACCCAAAATGAACTATTATGAGAAAATATATTACACAAGTGAACACACGCAGACACGATATTAAATGAACAAATATTCATCTGTGAATTTAACATAGATCTCATGCTCTTCCGCATATAAGAATAATTTATACACCTAAGTAGTAGAACTACAGACCTGAAGTTTTTGGAGCTGAAGATTCACAGTCTGGAGGTTTAGATGATCAACGACATGCCTTCACTCCTTACTTTTTGA
>JABUQX010059238.1:27500-45000 GCA_015478945.1 Trachelipus rathkii | reverse complement strand
ACAGTAATATTATTGGGTAATTTCATCGAGAGTGTTGCTATTTCTCTTAACAATAATTTGCTATCTTGTACGGTGAAAAAACAAAGCTTCACACGTGTTAACTATGCCCGTCTCTTTATCAGTATTGTCTTCAAAGAGTTCACATGGAGAAAAACATCGAGGACACCGACAAACAAACTGCCAAACAAATGTTCATGCTCTACTTAACGAGATTACTTCTAAAATGTCATGTTCTGTGAAAAATATGTTTCGTTCACGTTAGAGCAACATTATGGTGGGCATCACAGATCCTACCGAAACAGTGTTTTTCCTATACTTAACCCATCCACAAATTTATGAAATCGCAAGAGATTTATAGTGTAATGGATGACACCAGACGAGATAAGTATTCATAATCTCAGCTCGCAGTGAAATGAGTTCAAACATTATCGGCAGTCTGATAGCTGCGGTCAGAGTGTGGCGACGGAACCCTGTTCCACACACGAGAGCTCGATGTGTGCAGCTGCCGTTCGTCTAAGAGCTAGGGTTGGTACGGTACGCCCACCAACCTAGTCGTATTTTTACGCAGATGTACGTCTTGTTCAAACAATGCATACAAAAATCCCAATCTCGGATACAGAATGAAACTGAGCCAGAACTAGCGCTTAGACTGGACGGAATGTCTTTCAATGTGAGTATCGAGGTCGCTTTCATGCGGTTTTACATACTTGATAAATCTCTTTATATGCGCGTTGCAGATTCTTGGTTCAAGCGTATGAGGCCGAATTTCTGGCTCAAGGGTCCTATATGTTTAACCAAACAGAGAACTGCACCGTATTTCACTGAGTGTCATGCAACCACTGAAGAGTTATAAAGAGCTACCTCCGTCACAAGACTATCTAGAAATGCACACAGTTTATATTGCAATGAATCTCGAGTGGTCTTTATGGTCTGACGCCGAGGGAAATCATTCATCCACTGTCCCATATTTCTTCAAAGAATATGAGCGGAAGCAGAATGAAACCGTGAAAGAAGCTATGCGGGCAGCGTGTGAACCGCAGGCGAAATAGCATAAACGACAAATGTGTGCATGCCCAAAATTCTGTAAGCCACTATAGCGCGTCCCGTCACACGCTAGAGTATTCAAGCAGACGGCACGTAGCTACTTGCCATACTAGTCACGACGATATAAGACAATCATCTCACTATTGAGAAATCAGTGTGATGGTGCGAGTGCTAAGTCTGATTTTCTACCTTATGCAATGACCTTGTTATTATTGGCCTCCTTGGATCGTTGCGTAATATACCACTACATGGATATTCTTTAGGGGAATACGTAGAGACAGATCACTCTCATCGAGGGAAAGCCAGTCTCCTATCGACGCTTTAGAAGCCGCATACAGTTAGCTCGTGTTATTCGCTGATATTTACGGACGCTATTGCCTCGAACCTACCGGTCACGTCCACGATTGGACACCCATTTTGAGAGATTCAAACACATATTAAACCGTAGTCGCATGGCAATGTATGGACTCCGTTTAAGGGCCACTAAATTTAAATGCGCAGAACAATACTTTAAAAAGTAAATGCCAAGTAATATTGATCTATCAACTTCAATAATAACGACCTTATTCACCACTAAGCCACAAATGACATATGTACGTTATTCTCCATTGTTACACACAACACAAACCTCCAAATGAACAACCCAGATTTATATAATATTATAATATCATTATTAATATGATCACCTATAGTATGCTTAATATTTTATCACTAAAAATTATACATAAAAATATATTAATATATTCATTTATTTTATATAGTATATATATAAGTAGAGTATTAAATATATCTCTCATATTTACTGAGACTTACTAAAACTAGTTATACACTTCATACCTCAATATAGAGTGTATAAAACAATTAAAGTTTGTATCACTTAGCATCTGAACTCTGTTATTGACGCACAATTTCTATATCGATCATGATATTATATTCAAGATTATGAAATATCTTATTTTCATTATCTAATTGTATTATATACATGTATTATATATAGATAATATTTAAAAACTATAATATTATATTATTGATAACTGATATTATATTTAATAGTATATATATTAATATTAATATAATATATATATATATATATTAATAATTAAATATATAATATATATATAATATATATTGATATATATTTGAAAAAATCTTGATTTATTAGTTAACCTAACCCAAAAATCATTTATTACATACCTTGATCTTAAAATAGCACGTACCAAGTACGACACTATCTGACGGATCTGTCACTAAACTATTAGACCTAAACCTATAAGATGGAGTTCACGTTTGACCGATAAAAACCTTGAACCTTAAAACCTAGATTGATTGTCGTTGCCGTAATAAACCATAGACCTATACTTATATAGTGATCTGTCTTTTATAAGTAAAATAAAATATAATATTTTAGTGATTTTAATAAATAATTCAATTCTAATGACTTATGGGATGAATTCCTTTGCTATAGGCTCACATAAAATAACGCCTAAATAGATCCGATGAGATGGTGTTTCCTTTCATTAGCGTAAAAATAATAAAGAATATTCATAAATCCTTCACCTACAATTATTCATAATTTTTTAGAACTTGACAATTATTATTATTTTATTTTACCTGAGTCGAAAATGCCTAACCTATCTAATAATTAAACAATAAAAATAAAACTTCCTTATTATCTTACACTTTTCACAAAGTTCGAAATATATCTTTTAAATTCATATTGTTTACAAAAAAAATAATACAAATAAATGAATAAAACGAAATCACACACAACATCAACTAAGTTCCTATAATAAAAAATCTAGTTCGCGTATTCTATCTTCAGTCATATTCAAGTATAACTCCAGTATTAACAATAACACTGAAAGGCAAATGACTCATGAAATACGTCAGACGGATACACTAAGTATATATTGTATATTATATATCATTATTAATTTATTTTATAGTACAACCTTTTTGTATCACAGTATATATATATAAGCTAAACTATTAATGTATATTTATCATTAGTTTGCGTTTATTATTTATACTAATAGTTTATTTAGTATTCTCAACTATTAGTATACGCATATTATTATATATGTCATTTCTCTTGTAATTGTAAACAGCTTTCTAATTAAAATTATTTTTTACATTCCCAAACACTTTAATAAGTGAAATAATATGAGTAAGTATTAAAAAATACAAAACAAATATAAATAATATATATATAATATACTCTATATATATATATATATATAAATATATATTATATTATTAATATTGTATATGATTTCTAATAGAAATTATATGAGATATAAAATAATTACTACAATAAACTTAATATAATAACTATATTAAAGTTACCGTTTATGCAAATATATTTGTAAGAGTATATAGTATTATATTCTGATTTTCATAACGCTATACTATACACTGAGAGTAATAAATATATACATAAGAAGAATAAACGTAGCTAATATTATAGTTTTTAACTATATAATTGAAATATTGTATCGATAGTATTTATCGATTACTATCGAATTTTGAAAGATCACACAAGAAAACTTTATATGTTTTAGCCACTTATAGGGTTGATATACGATATTACTACTCAAATTTATTATATATATATAATTTATTTAATTTATATAGTATTATAAAATATAGGTATAGATAATTTATATAATATTAATACTATATAAGATTAAAATAACTATAATTTTTAGTAGTATAGTGGCCTCCTAAATAATTATTATGTGTATCGGCGTAAGAATATTTCAAATCTTCGTCTGAGACTTCTGATATAACTCCGATACTAAACATCACAACTATTCGCAGTGTTATTGGATATATATATATATATTTACCCAATGAAGAATATCAGGTATTTATATCTTATTATATATAACATTTGAAGAGCTACTGATAAATACAGCTGATGAGCTATAAATACTATAATATTAGATATATAAATACAAATGATTATATATATATATATATTAAATATATATATTAATAACCCATAAAATAAGCACTAATAGATATAAATACTATATATATAGTATTACCGAAGAATTAATATGATATTTATAATAATATATTATTCTTTATAACATTTTTCAAGCTGCATTTGTAATAGAGTTATTACAACTCACCGTCAGATTTTAATTTTTTTTATTTTTATTTAAACTATTATTTTACTAATATATTGAAATACTAACAGTATCGAATGTTCATTAGTATATGGACGGAATATGACTTCACAAAATATAATATCTGAAAATATTTACTAAATAATTTATTTAAAAGATACACATCATATGATTAGAATATTTTTTACAAAAAAATGAGAGGAATCTTTGAAAGTACGACACCTTACAAAAAACCATATCACATTATTTAGAATCAGCGTCATAAAAGGAGTGTATTACAATAGACCACACGTTAAAAAAAAAAATTACACAACAAAAAATCTTTACGATTATACATATGATTGTTTTTTTCCGTTATATAAATGTTACACGAATACAAACATCCGATCACTCAATCTGTGCAGACCACACACAATAGGAGTAGGATGCATTAGTACATCGAGAATTTAAACATTAGTAATCGAGCGAAAGAACAAGGAAGAGAAGCCAAAGTCTCTAAGGAGACGAGAGATTCAAGCAGTTACGAAATCAATCAACGTCTATCCCACACCTGAACTCATACGGAACATCCTGGCCACCTCTCTCTACTTTGATTTATGACAAAGTGATGTCGTGCTTTAGCCACAGAGCTACCGCGGCGCATCAATTACTAGAAAAACTCACAGTGATATTGTTGTAGATGATCACTATTAACGCTAAGAAATGATACACATTATATGTAGTCACCCGAACTATCACCATAAACGAATTTAAGATCGGACTATTACAAAAAACAATAATATATATTTCGTGATCAAAGGAAGAAATTATAATAATAGCTAATAATCACAGCGCAGCTAGCATAGAATATATAATTATAAGCAATAAAACATAAAAATGCATACATTAACAGATAAAACTTATAGTTATTTGACTACAAAAGAAGCTCTAAACTAATCTATATTAGTAGATAATATAATATATATACAATATGTTAACATATATAAGATATATTTATCACAACTCTTCTGTACAACTGAGAAGACAACTACGATTCCTGTCACATAATATATAATATCAGGCGCAATGACAATAATGCAATACAAACACAGACAATAGAGCTCGTAAATATGTTTTATGCGATAATACAATGAGCCATATTCATATTTACACATAATTATTGACACATCACAATTATAATTATCTAACTAAAAGTATAAACTTATTAAGTACTTACAGAGTGAAAAAATACAATGTACAAACCTACAATTATTTATATATACAAACATAATAAAGAAATTACTTTATTTATATCAGATATATAAATAGTATGATTCAATATAATATTATATACAATCTTATTGTAATTTATAAGCACTCATCATCATTTTCATAATAGAACACTTATTTAATCACTAATAATTTTATTATTCAATTAATTAATTAAATCATATTACGGATCGATATAATATCTTTTTTTCTTATAGATTAATTATTATAAATATATATTATTATTTATTAATTTTATTATTCTATTATTATTATTATTATAATGTGAATGAAAAACACCACATATATTATCATACTATTAATATCTATCATATACATCATATCAGTCTATGTTATTAATCATTTTGACTATCTCACTGTGAGATCTCATTATTTATGTGATGGAACTGATAATTATATATAGAATTATATTAACAAAAAATTCACAATTATTTATATGAATCAATCTACTTATAGTAATTATTATATTGACTATATAAGATTTTATTTTATGTAAAGCACTTGATATTAGCGCACCGAAATAAATTTATTTCAACATAACTGGAGCCAAACGATATAAATCTCCAACTATCAGATCACTAGTATTTAATGCGAGCTTACAAGTATTTTATTAATTTTACTAGCTCACATTAGAAGATATGTTTGAAAAGTGCATTTCTCTCTTTCAATTAAATGCTCTCAGAAACACAACATGAAACAATTGAGCAACAACCCTATCTATGTTATGAGCTCGATGAGAAAAACTAAGAATTTAACTGAGGACTCGGAGATGAGTCGTCAATATGGCTATGATACCACAACACCGATCTGACTGCATACCACAACCAAAATACAGAAACATTCTATTATATGCGTTAATCATAATAAGAAAATACTAAGCACTATTTAAGGTAATCATTCCACACACAAATTATAAAAAAGAATTTACCAATAAAACACGGCAATTTTTTAATTCTAGTGTTTAACTCTAAAATATTTTTTAGTATAGCACATATACATCCCACACAAAAACATGAAGTATACACTCCTGTATTATACGTAACATGACAGCAATAGTATACACACTAAAACAACAAATTATAACTCCAACACACACTCTTCTTCTTCGCTACGAGACCCCACACAAATTAGATACTTTTTTAAGATAACGTCAAAAACTCTTCAGTATTTTCTCAATGTTCATAAAGTCAATTATACCAATCACATCTAATCGCGAGGCTGCCACTTCACACACACGCAATTCTGCACGCTTGTCAAACTGTCGACTATTGATCACAACATCCAGTCGATCTTGCGACTCATCTATACGATCATTTATCTATCACCTTAATATTCCTATTCTTTCTGATTTTCTTTTTCTTATTCTATATTTCGTATGTATTCCAATAAACCTACCTCTCCAGGTCATAATAATCATATATATATATTATATTATTGAATATAATATAGGGTAGTGAGTAGGCATTCCCCGATAAAAATAGATAAGCCCCGGTAGGCGGGAGGTATTGAGGGTAGGAGTGAGGTATAGAACCCCCCCCTTCACCCGTTAGTAGGGGACAGATGAGGAAAGTTGAGGACAGTTTTTACACCATTAACCCGTAAGTGAGTAGGGGTCGGAGGTAAGGATCCACGCTAGACAACCCACATATAATAAAATAACAAAGAGAATGAAGTTCACGGATACCCTCCCGGAGGGGGGAAAAATGTATCCAAACCTCTAGTCTATCCCGATAAAGGCCTAGATTAATGAACCACTATACAGAGATCATGCCAATCACCCTTGTCATGGATTTACCCTGGGATTATTCCTATAGTGATTGTTAAAAAATATTACAACCCAAAAGAATATAAATTAAAAAAATATTACTAAAAAATTACTATTTATTACATAAAATAATTATTTTAAATAATATATATTTTAATTAACTTTTAAAGCATTTACTATGATTACCACTTAAATTCATTGTTAGTATCATATTCTAGCAATATATTTAAAAAAAAAAAAATAAAAAAAAAAAATAAAATAAAACTGACGAAGTCGTTAAACATAACAATAGTCCTATATATTTATTTGAATAATTACATGTCCGTTACCACTGATAGAATTGATTTTTATAAGGTTCATATATATATTAATACACTTATAAATATATATATATATAAAACAAAACAAAAAAAAAATTCATATAAACTGACGGATGTACGAGTAAAAACAAAAAGGTCCTATTATAATTATATATATTATATATATTTTATGGAGCATATACACCAAAGAGTATTACTACTTTGGTGATACTACCCCACTTTATGGAGACCTAACTGTTTCACTAATTGAGATTTCACAATGATCCAATTTCCTGAATAAATAATTATAGCCCCTTCTACCCCCATCCCTTCCGCACCTTCGGGAAGAAATACTAATTATACTACCATGGTACGTAATACTTCACAAATAAGCTAAATATATTATGAAGAAAATACATATTTAATGTATACATATTACTATTATTTATGCTGATCCACGTGCGTGTATTTAGCTTAATACACTATCACTGATATAACTTAAGAGTGATACAAGTCACACAGATTCACTCTTACACAATAGTATAATAGTACGACCTAAAGGGGTACTTATTGAATCTACAGACGAAATATCCTTGTCCCTAATGAGGATATATTTTGACTAATTGTTAATATATTATAATATATCATTATAATATTATATATATATATATAATTATATATATATAATATATATATATATATATATAGTATAATAATATATATAATATATATATATTATATAATATATATATATATATATATATATTAATATTATATAATATTAATATATATTTTAATTTTTTTTTTTTAAACTTATATGTGCATACCCCTAATGGTATATTAGAACCGCCCCGTATTATGGCATAGGTAATATCGGTCACTCTCAGGCCTATTCCGAGGAGTGAATACGAGACAGTATAATTATAGTATAGGAACTATTTCGACACAGCACACCCTCTGGAGAATGTAACAATCTGTGTATCAGAGCACCCGCGAACTCTTCGGTATTAGGCGCCGCTACGCGGGCTTCTTACTCGACTCACGCGTACCCAAATATCCAGTGGGGATGATATGGAAAACGCCCCCATCTGTTCCCCGTATCATCGCACCATACTCAGCCCACTCCTATTTACTATACCTTACAGCGATATGTATAAAATTTATATGCAATATATATAGTATTTATATTAAAGAGTTTTTAGTTTACTGTCATTTTAAGAAAGTATTTGAACCTAATATTTTTTATTATTTTTATAAATAAAATCTATTGATAATATAAATTAATGATGGAGTAATGAGAGCAACAGATTAAATTTATATTAAGCAAAATTGATTTTTATTTATATTATTGTAATATTATATATAATATATATATAATATACTATAATAATATATAATATATTAATATATAGTATATATATATCCGACGAATAAATGAATAAAATAAAAAAAACCCCTCCTTAGAATTTTCGGCTGATTCCAAATATATATATATTAGATTTTACATATGGATGACTTGACCGTTATACTACATAGATATCAATGAATGAGTTCTGCTTTAGGATATCTATCTGAACTACATATATATATTATATAATATATATATATATTATTATAATAAATATATATAATAATATATATATATTAATATAATATATTATATTAATATATAATATTATAATAGATATATAATATATAATATAATATATATATAATAATAATTATTATATATATTGAATTATTTATTTATTTAAACCTAATAAATTAAATTAATTTGATATAAAAATAATAACACAACATTTAAGGTATTAATTCGTTAACGAGAATTTTATAATAATATTGATTTTACCTAAACAACCTCTGCTTATCAATCGTCTTAGTATTGAAGCAACGCGTTTTCTTATCAAAACTAGATGTTTAGGTATTATTTACATTTAATGAGTAAAATCTTTACTTTTAAATTAATTTAAAAATATCTGTAAAAAAGAGCTATGATAATAGAGTTATGATTTAATCATATATAATTTAATAATTTAATTCAAACAGGTTTATAATTCAGATTTATAAACTTAGAAGAAAAATCAGCATCTCTACTAATACGGATTATAGGAATACCGTAACTATAGCAATAAAAAAGATGGTCCAATCTAATTGAATTAGTGATAGCTTATAATTAGTGATTTCTTCATTCATGGGATGGACCAATGAATTAATAGATATAAACTTTCTTGCTTACACCCTTTATTAAAAACAACGATTGCTGTTTCTAATATTTATATATTATTAATATTATTTAATTAGTTAATCTTTATTATAATTTTTATTCCTATTCCAGATATTATTAAACTATGACACTATAGTAATCAATATACACATGAATATAATTGTAGTATATGAGAGAAATTTGACACTATGTAGTCAAATACAATTCATAATATTAGTATAGTAAGTATGAATTATTATATATAATAGATGATTATTTTTTTAAAAAATCATTACTTATCAAATTCAGCTTATCATCTAAATTAATTTTTGAGAATCTGAGTTTTATAAACACACAGTCAAAAAATTTACTCATCAATTATATTATACTATGTATTATTTTGATATGTTATACAGAGGCATGTTTAAAATATATCTGGATAAGTATATAAAATAAAAAAAAGAATTAATATATATAAAATATTAATTTAAAAATATAAATTTATAAACACAAAAATAATAAAAATAGTGTAAATAAGGTCAGTCACAAAACTACTAATTCGTATGCAAGATAAAAAGCCTTACCCAAACAAAATAGTTTACAAATAATGTTATTATATATATATATATATTTTATTTATAAATATTTTAATTAATAATAGTTAACTAATATATATTTAATCACGATATATCAATGAATTTTAAAATATATCGATGTCACTCTAAGAGACGAATAAGATATTGAATTTATAAAGCCTATATCTTATTATTATTTAATAATTAATATATAATATATATATATATAATATATATTAATATATATATATATAATAATATATATACTTATATATATTATATATATATAATATATATATATATAATATGATAATAATATATATATAATATATATATAATTATATATAATTAATATATATTTATCTTCCTTTCTATTTTTATTAATCCATCTTCGACGACAGTCGGATCATATTGACAAAATGACATGCCTTATTTACGATTTGAGGTTTCCATCTTAGTCTTATCGGTTATTATTGATATTTAAGTTAAATACAAAGCTTTTACAGATCCAACTATTTAAAACGGGTGATGTAATAATTTATTATGCCAGAAAGCAGACATGACAAATATCTGTAACTCTCAAAAGAATAAGTATGGATAGAAAAACGGTATGTAGAAAATTTGTAATCCCGTTGGCCATTTCTGAGAAAATTTTTCAAAATATTAATATTTCTTTTTGGAATTAGGAATAAGTTGTTCTCATATAAATATATTGCAGATCCGCATATCATATCCGCATATCATTTTTCGTTCGTAAACTGATTCATCTCCCAACACCTTCCATCCATCTTTCTCGTATTTTGACAAACTTCACAAACCTCATCATGTTCAGATGTTGACAAAATGACTGAACATTTTTGACACTTTTTGTAAACTTGCCCCTAGACAATGTACCCAACTTTTTATTTCTTTTCTTTTGCCAATCACTTGCCTTATTCTCTATTGCTTTCCCTGCCTCCAAAACTTGCTCAAATTCCTTAAATTGCTCAACATACTCCCTAATTAGTCTTCACCATCACCAACCACAATCTGTATTATTAACAATAATTGAATACCTTTAAACCAGAATCCATTTTGAGACTACTTATCCATAACCCTTCCAATACAAACGTTTTATTTACATTCTGTATGGTTAAAAATGCATCATTTTGAGGAAAAATCTTCTGATACCCAATAATCTTTAAAAACCCTATGAGATCGCCTGAATATCTTTCACAAATACATTTCCTTGTTGGGTATTATAAATATCCATATTTTATGCTACGTTCTATCTTTATGAATGCTATTTGATCGAAACACCTACAATTCCCCTTGTTGGACAAATAGCTACGATGATCCCTGTGATGATTTTCTTTCGAGTGAGATGATGAAAAAGAAGGCTAAGCATCATATATCATTTTTTAGCATCAATTCACCTTCATACCTTAATCTGCTTTAACCAAAAAAAATTAACAAAAGACTATAGGTCTTACTATCTGTAAGAGCACACAATCCCTTGTTACCTCGCACCATAGCCCCATTCAATCTTAGTTAAACTGATAATATACCTTTCATGCGTACTCACCATGAATTTGATCATCATTCTTTTCAATACAGTAATTTCCAAAATGGCGACACATCATTACCCTAGTAATAAATGACTTTGGAATCTCCAATCAGCCACCACACGTACTTACTAACCAATGCTAATTAAATTGACTCTTCCCATAAGACTATCAGTAATTCAGGCTCACATACATTCTGATCACTGAGACCAAGATTGACGAATTCTCTCACAATTCAGCTACCCCATCTGTATGCTCTATTCCATTCACTTAAAATCCCTTCTCAGACACTTTTTTAGATTAATGATCACCCTCTCATCGGAAGCTTGCAAAGAGACGACATGAACAACATACAACTATATACAATTAGCTTCATGTCCACAAACACAAACCAATGCTAATCTGAAGAATGAAACATTTAGATTCTCTAATAACCACATCAAACACATTCAGTAATCATATCCTCCCTTCCAAAAAGTCATCTCACTACTAATTATAGGGATATACTATTCATAAAACTGAACTATTCATGACATAACTGCTCAAAGCACTATCAAAAATGCAAATTGCCTGTCTCTCTATTACCAACATAATAACAAAGAGACAACTTATAATTTACATTCGAGATTTAGACAGTCGCTATACAAAGGGCAATGATGCTGACAAAAATACTTGCACAACGCGATCTGTACCCTATCCAGAATCCCAACCACTCATCAAACCAACATCGGGCAATATATATCAGACTTTACATCTCAGTCTGCGCGACCAACCCACTTCTCGCCACCCTCCGCTCCCGAGCCAAGTTTTGACTCTCACACTTTCAATATATCAGTCGTCTTTGCTAAATCATATGTGGACTTGCCTTTCTCCAACATTAAAATATCACTCCACATTATTATAAGAAGAAATGTCTCTGTCCTACTAATTGTCAGCTGTTCCAATGCAGCTCTGCCACAGGAATTTTATTTTTGTTAACGTGTCATATATATATATATTATATAGTAATATATATATATATATATATACTATATATATATATATATTAATAGGTATAATAAATATATAATATATATATATATATAATATTTTATATATATTAATATTATATATAGTATATACAGGTGATTCAAAACCTCTGCGACAATTCGCGAGGGCTGATAGAGCAAACAATAAGGGAACATTTATTATTAAAAACTATGTTGATATGACCTTCGTTTCAGAAATTTCGGAGAGCTTAAGAGAAACCGTAGATGTTGTTGACGTGGGTACTTCGTAATCCGGAGATTTGGGTATTTAATGTAGTGTATGTGTGCGTGGTAATCTGTGTACTCCAAGGGTGATTAGACGGTAAACAATAAGGTATATTTTGTACGCTCAAACGGATGTTTGTTGACGCGAGGTTGATAGGAACCAATGGTAGCCTGTATGAAATCATATTTATTGGGAAAATAACACGTGTCAAAGTGTCTGCCCTGTACCTGCTTACATTCGTTACATCGCCGTGCCATTGCCTGTCGGACTCTACGAACATGCCCTCCTGGTTCTGATTTTGATCAAAGCCAGTAATATTCGCTGAAATCAAGTTTCCTCTCTTGTGTGACATGGGTTAATGTCACAACATCTTCACATGCCCCTCTCAAAGAAAATAATCTAGGGGCGAGGTCGGGCGATCTTGCAGTCCACGCAACAGGTCCCCCTCTCCCTAATTCCATTGTTCATGGTAGACTCTGTTTCAGATGCGCCCGTACTCTCGCTGAAAGTGCGCTGGAAGCGCCATCCGTTGAACCACATGTCGCTGCGGTCGCAATGGTATTTCGGTCCATGAGCTGCGGAAGCGTGTTCTGGAGTAGTTTGATGTAGCAGTCCATATCCAAACGGTGTGAATTGATGACAGGTTTCAGCCAGATATCGCCCCATAGAATTCCACCCCAAGATGTTTACGGTAAACGATATTCGCTGGTAAAAACCTCTTGATCGAACATTGTGCCGTGATTGTCCCTCGTCCATATGTGGCTGTTTTGCTGTTGAAGTTGCCCATCACGGTGAAGCACCCTCATCGGTAAACACAGATCAGGCAGGAAATGCATGATTATCGATTATCCGATGCAGAAAACCACCGGGCAAATCGCACACTGGTTGCGAAGTCGTTTGGCCCAATTCTGTACTTCGTACGGAGTATGCATGCAGGCTTTGCTCTTGCAAAACCCGAACCACAGACGACTTGATTTGTGAACCATGACATGGGCAATGGCGCGTTGACGAGTCGGACGGGTCTTGCGACTCTCAGCAACACTCTGCTTTCAAACCGCAGGATGCTTCGTATTTACGCGGGTTCCACCAAGCACCAGAACGAGGTTCCATTATCTTCGAAGCTCTGATGACAGGCGAGCAAACATTGTGGGGTGGGGGTGATTTCTGTGTGGAAACCATTCCCGTACATGGAGGTGCTGCTCATTCATCATTTTCCGTTCGCCGCACCGTAACAACATTATTCATTTCCGAGTGAACTCGGACAGAGTGTAGTCCATTCTAATCGATGCCTAGCACTTATTACTGGAATCAACATGATTGGAATGGTAAAGGTATTCCCGTGTTTCCGAAGGACGTTAAGCGAACACACATGTACCACGCGATCAAAAAACACATAAAATATGAGTACCTAAATCGTCGGTAAACCCTTAACATCGCACGCCGATCACACAAATAAACTTAGTGACTTCATCGTCCGTTAAAAAAAAAAAAAAAAAAAAAAAAAAAAAAAAAAAAAAAAAAAAAAAAAAACTTTGAAACGAATGCGTAATACAACATAGGTATTAACAAAAATGTTCTTACGTTCCATTTAACCGGAGCATCTTTAATTGTCGCATAGTTTTATTCCCCTATATATTATAATTATATATATATATACTATATATATATTATATATATATATATCTCCCTATATATATATATATATATTAGTATATATTATATACTATATATATATATTAATATTAGTTATAAGTAACCCATATCTAACTTACGGGTAAACTTTACCGCAGGTTAATGATCTAGGTTAGGCTTAGGTCTACGTCATTGACGGTCCATATAGGTTAAGTCTCGGTTTTAGCCGATTCCTAGTTTAGGTAGTATTCATAGATTTACTCTGTGTATACTTTTAAAAAAACAAAACGGTAATTATGTAGGTAAAGTGACTAACGTTTCCGTAACTATTGTATTAAAATTATAAACTTTTTTAATGTACAAAAATTGTATAAAAAAATTCTTTGTAGTTTTTGTTATCGATTCACTTACATTTTAAATGTATATTTTCACTAAAAATATAAAAAATAACGCTACTAAAAACCAGGACTGCGGAGCTGGTAAATTTTTTTCTGACCGACTCCGGCTCCATCATTTTAGAATTACCCGGCTCCGACTCCGGCTCCTGCTCCGGCTCCGGCTCCTGCTCCGGCTCCGACTCCGGCTCCTTCTCCGGCTCCCGCTCCAGCATTTTAGGATTGCCCGGCTCGGACTCCGGCTCCCGCTCCGGCATTTTAGAATTACCCGGCTCCAGCTCCGACTCTAGCATTTTAAAATTACCCGGCTCCGACTCCGGCTTCGGCATTTTAAAATTGTTCTGCTCCGGTTCCAGCTCCGGCTCCAATTTATAATTTCTTTTCCATTTACACTTATAAAATCATTATAATTATCTCAAACAAAACTTTTAGGGTATTATAAAAATGAGTGTTTATAAATGACATCTTTATTATTAACTTAGAATTAAACAGAAAATATTTTACAGAAAATAAGATTTTTAAGAAATACAAGAAAATAATAATTAACTTTCTTCCTAAATTTTAATATAATTCCTCTTTGAACATTTTCGTAATATAATTTTATTAAATTTTTTTTTTTAAATTTAAAAAAAAAAAAAAATTAAAAGCGCGAAAAATTAAATTTCAGTTTTATCCTAAAGTATAAAATAATTCTTTTTTGAACTATGAACTGCCTTAATATATGCAATATAATGTTAATTAAAACAGATTTTTTTTTTTAAAAACAAATAAAATAAAAAAAAATATTATAATTCGCTTTCTTCCTAAATGTTTTTTTTAAAATTAATTCTCTTGGGAAACTGTGATGAAAAATACTAAATTTTTCAAAAATTATTTCTAAAAAACAATAACTTCTTTCAAAAAAAGCTCCTTTTAACATAGTCCTTTAGATCCGTATTTATTATTTCTTAAGCAAGAAAGACTACGCTCTCAAACATCACTTGACTAGGGCAAACTGTAATTGCTGAAAGCCCGGCGTCTTGCAAAATTGTCTCTTTAACTGTTAACTTTGATTTCCGGTCAATTTCATTTTTTCATCTAATGTCTTATGGAATTTCTACTTTGTATTTTTTTATAAGATTTTTTTGGAAGGTTTTTTGATTTGTCGACCCTTTTCCTATCTACATATTTTCCTGTCTCCTCAATTGTCCGCATTGTTGTCAAATTACCTTCTTCAACTTCATCTGACAAGATACCACCAAAAGAGGATTCCTGAAACTCTGAATTAATCTGAACGCTGACCCAGATTTCTGTTCGATAGCGTTATTCATTTTAAGTCCTTGTTCACAAAGAGTATCCTAGCTTTTAATATCAGATCTTCAGTTATGGTGAAGATTCTGAGCAGTGGATTCAACATAAGATCCAAAATAAATATTTTGTTTTTCATTTAATTTTTTTCCCTTCTTTCCATGGAATTTTTAAGTCATTTGCTAAAATTCCTTCTCCATAAAAAAAATTTTCTAGTAAAGAATGGGTGTTTTAATAATTCTTTGATGATTTCTATTTTCCCACTAACTATCGGACGACGAAGGTCAGAGTATCGCACATCCATACTAATATATCTTTTAGTTGCAGAAGCCTTTCGAGCATTAAGACATGTACTTCCCCATCTTGTCTCTTGTCTAAGATATGCCACTTCCAGCTTGACACTTTAGAACTTCCATTAATTTTTTTGACTACGTGCGTTTTGCTATTTGCTCACCTTGCTTATGAGATTTGCTGTATGATTATTGCGGAGATCATCACGCACTGCTAACTGTAAAGTACGAACTCCACACATGATGTGGGCAATGTTAACGTCATCGAAACATATCTTTTCATAGTTTTATCAAGTCTCATTCTGAAAACAACTACTTCGTTTTAACATTCAATAAAAATCAGTATCACATTTGCCAGATCCCTGTTCCTCATCTTCATTGCTTATTTAATATTTCAATTGTACTCGATCATGTTTATGAGTTATCGTTCACAAAGATAAAACTTGCCTCTTCTATTTACTTTCATTTCTTTTAAAAACGTCCAATAAACAAGTTCTTGGGATGTATCGCTGATTCTGCATTGGTATCGCTTAACTGCTAACGTTTAGTTAAATATTGTTTATCTGCGCTCCAGATATCGAATATTAAAGCAAATAATTTAGCTTTTCCCTTGTGCAAGCATCCATTTTTAACATGCAAGAGTGTCACCGTTAAGAAATTTTTGTTTATTTTTTTGCTTATCTGCTTCTTCTAGAACTATTTACGAATATTTTCCCTGTTTAAAGGGACTTCCAGTTTCGAAGCCATGTCTCTACACAGTGCCTTAAGATTCAGTTTGAACAAGAATATCTTAAGATTCATCAATTTGA
>JABUQX010059238.1:17500-22500 GCA_015478945.1 Trachelipus rathkii | reverse complement strand
CCAAGGTGAGTTAGAGTTGTTAGCATAATGTGTGGATACAAATCTTTGCTTGAAGCAAATGATTAGAAGGCATGAGGAAAAGTGAAGAATAAATTGTAATTTAGGTCTTATGATTTGCAACAGGTCGTTTGATAATTTGAATAGGAAGCTCTATAGGCAGGTGGTTGTGGTAAGCTTCTGAATGGAATCAAAATTTTATGTATACATATGAGGCTTCCAAAGCTGAATGTTGCTCAAAGTATTGGTCATCGTTAAATAGCGGAGTGAGCAGGGTTGTGTTATGCTCCTTGGTTATTCAATTTATCTATGGATGGGGTTATGAAAGAATAGAGAGTTTGCAGAAATGTTTAGAAATGATGGAGAATGGAGATGAGTGGAGGGTCCTCTTCCTATTATTATGCGGATAAATTTGGTTTATGTGTGCGCAATCTAGAGGTTGAGAGGATTGTTAGAGAGATTTGCCAGAGTGTGTGTTAAAAGAGGGGTTTGAAGTAAACGTTTGTAGATAAGAGTAACGTTATCGTGTGCATTGCATGACAAGTCCTCCAGTGTGACTTAGTTAGTTGGTGAGCAAGCTGAACCAAGCTCTGAGTATTAAAGTTCTAGTACTAGTTGATGAAAAAGGAACGGTATGCACGTTGCAGAGTGTAGTAGAAAATTGTGAATGCAGGAAGTGCTTGTGCAATGAAATCGCTGTCTGAATGTACAAGGGACTAACGACTTGAGTGCGCTTATTATCTTACATGAAGGTATTTATGTAGTTGAGACTATGGTCTGAGACATAAGAAGTATAGATTAAGTTTCAATGTGTTTCAGATGGACAATCTATAAGAGCATGCTAGGTGTGAGAAGAATTGATAAAATAGAATGAACGTATTAGAGAATTGCGTGGTGGAAGAAAGCGGTCAAAAACCAGAAGAACGCATAAAAATAAAAACAAAAAGGAAAAAAAAAGAAGGAGAGAATAAATGAAAGGTACATTGAGATCGTTTGGTCACTGTGGAATGGCATGAATGATAATTCGTTGTTAAGCGGAATGATATAGTGGCGAGTGTGTTTGGGAAAACCGACGGGCTGAGAGACGAATAAATATGGATTGAGTCCAGTAAACGAATAGTCTTGAAGGGAGAAATGTGAGTTTGCAGGAGAAAATAAGTACAATAGGAGAGAATGGCAGGTTTTGTGAGGGGATATGGTTGGGAAACCACCTGGCCAAGGATGAACCCTTACACTGACTATTTACCATAGGAGGTCCGTTCGCCGGCTCGTGAATGTCTACGGAGTGGATTTTCGACTACGACGATTCCTTAACTAATGTAATGTAAGAGGAGGGCGTAAGCTGGGCTTTCTTTTCAAGACTTTGTCATTATTCTCTACTTAATTATTCAATTTTCCATGCATGTTTCGCACCTTACCCTCCAGTCTTGGGGAAAAGGTAGATGAAGAATAATATATATATATATATTATTAATACTATATATATATAATATATATATATATTATATCATATATATATATATAATAGATATATATAATATAACATATATATTATATACTACTATATGGGCCCTTAAAAAATTCTTTGATGGAAATTGATTCTCTTGGAAGGGACCCGTATTAAATTCCATTAAGATTTTAAAAATCATTAAAGAAAGATGATTTATTTAATAAATATAATAACAACAGTCTCCCCTTTATGACCTAATTCTCTCTTTTTTCTTCATAAGTTTCGATTGCCAGTCTTCAGACCTTTTTCTGCGTTCACCTACCCTTCCAATTTATTCTTTTTGAAATGTTTTGAAAATTGAGATGAGTCGATTCTTCTATTGTACTTTTCTGAGGTTTTACCTCCCTTGCTTGAAAATTTTAATTTTCTTTGTAATTCGGATGTATAATGTTGGCGTAAGCCAATTTGGGTGAGTCCGACTGAGTATGAACAGAGAGTGAGAGAGTAAATATAAGGAGTGAATGCCTCAACAAAGTCAGGGAATTCCCTTTCATACAGTTTGTTCGACTTATGTCAAAATTGGTCTTGCACAAAATCTTGGCAAGTGGTCACATAAATATAAATTTTTACTTTACAGTTAATAATTGAGGTGATATATATAATATATATAAAATATCTATATATTATATATATATAAGAATAATAATATTTATATATAATATATAGAATATATATATATATATATATTCTTTTTTCTTTCTTTATCCTTATCATCCCTACAATTCCCCAAATGTCCACCCTAGGGCTCACACACGTAAGGACTCTCACTGCTGTATCGTCAATGTACGGGCGCATAATAGTAGTAATATATATATATATAAAATATATATATATATATATATATTATATATAGATATATATATATATATATATATATAGATATTATATATATTACTATTATATTAGAAGAGCATATATACTATATATATATATATATAAATAATTATATATATATATAATACATATATATATATATTATAGATATAGATATTATATATATAATTATATATATATATCATATATAATGAATATAAATATATACCGTATAGTATATATGAGTATTATATATATAATATAGATATATATATATATAAGATATATATATATTACTATATATAGCTATATATATATATATATTATATATATATATATATATAGCGACAGTACATTGCTTTAGACTGCACAGTTTATAAACAACCTTGAAATCGAGAATACTAGGGGTAACTATATAGATTATAATATATGGTAACAAGATTTGGACATATGCTACACAACATTCTCCTCTACGAGAGGATATACTTGCTTGCAATATCTACCAGATTGTAGACAATAGGTGTTAGATCCGAAGGATAGTGATATAAAGTGTTGCCTCAGAACCCACCACCTTTGATTGGTAAATAGTTACCTTAGTTTTAAATGCTCAGCAAATGATTACCAGTAATAGGTTCGTCGTTAAATTGGAAACTAAGAGGGCAATTGGTTTCCAAATAACACACCGCCTCCTCAGGGGACGCTTAATAACGTAACGACACTCTTCTCGTTTACCATAAACGGCTTATTGTTATATAAAAGAGACAAGAATATATTTGCAAAAACACTGTACGATCAAATTATCACAACGAAGGCCTGTTTCCCGCTCGGTGGACAGAAAGCCTTGCATGTTATTCCCACAAAAAATACCATCAATCAAAATGCACACTTAGTCCATATGTCCGGACCTCTAAAAATTAAGACGAGATGATGGACCATCTACATCGTTATAAGGCTGTTGAGCAACCTTCCGTTGGAAGTTATATCCCTGGGTTCGTCAAGACAGCAAAATTGATAAGATTAGCAAACCCTTATCCGGGTAACAGATATAAGGAGCTTATTTGAGTGATGTTAAAACTATATGAGACTTTCCACGGGATCAACCTTAAAGATTCTAACGTGGAAAGCTGATTTTGGAATTACCCTTTTTTGACTGGATTCTGAAATCTCAAATTATAGCGTTTCAAAAAAGAACGAATACTCGATGAAGATCTTCCAACCCGAGCTTATCAACTAACAGATTAATCTAGCAACAGTACCCTCCAAGTGCACAACGAAGAGAAAAGAGGACTTCATTCCCATGGAGGACTTAGATCGACTTCGTCTCATTACGCATGCATGCTGCTAAATGTACGATTCACAGATGGCGGGAAAAACACTTGAATCATTCCGGGAAACCTCATCTTTGGGGATGGAAGCATGTTTTCTCATTACCATGCGCTCCAAATCACCTCCACTCTAGAAATTAAGCTCTTTCAAAGCGCGCGTTTACAGCTTCTCAATATAGTTTGATCCCTGAACTTCTTAATCGTTCTCTGAATCAGCTGGATCAAACTTCTCCGAATTCTTAAAATAAGTGAATCCGCACCCAGTTCATTTCAATGCAAATATTTAAATACCGTACGAACCACCATGGGGTCCGTTAAAGTCCTTTCCCTTACTTGAACTGAAGATTATATTCGACCTCTCTAGCAATCCAAGCCTCAATCAGTGTCTCCACAGTGGCCCCTCACTTATTACGGATTTAGGAAAAATTCTCCTCAAGTTCCTCTTAGCACGCTATGGCCTCCTTTAGAATAAAGAAGCATTTTTTAGGGATCCACCCTTGCGCTAAAGGATCAAGTAGCCAACGTTTTTTCGGGGTGAGAGACCCCCTGACTACTAACAAAGCGCATACCTACTTATGTTTCAAGTCTGGTTTTCTTTGGACCACCTTTAGCCCATTTTACTCACTGCTTTGTATTACCATATGTCAAACTCTCAGATGCTGATTATTAGAAAATTATTATCCAATCAAAATTTATGTTGAAATCCTCTTTGCCACCTTTGACACCGGTAAGAGGCAATTTCTCCTTCCAATTCAAGAATCTTTTTGAAAAAAGCTGGTTTCAGTCTACCGCGACGGCACATCAAATCTCACACTGGCAACGTCAATTCAAGGCTATAAACACAAACAGGTTCATGAAACTACCTTTAACATTTTGAGGCTGAAGTGGAACATAGTTGAAGATCCAATCTCCTAAATTCACTAGATTCTTGACGCGGAAGCTCAAACTAAAATAAAGATTCTTCATATTATAATGCTGGCGTTTGATCCATTCGATATTCGAGGAAAGATTCTCCTCTAGAAATTATGAAAAAATAATTTAGATTAGGATCACAAAATCCCAGAGTACATAAAGAAGTTTCAGGCTATAGTTAATATCCTAATTTACTGCTTAAATTATAAATTGTCTCGAACAATTAAAATTTTCAAAGGAGATGGAGCTGAATGCCTTCTCAGATGCTTTGAAGGCTGCTTATGCAACTGTAGTGAGTGTCGTTTCCGATTTAGACACTGACTTAGATTCCTGTTACACTACACCTGCCTCCAGTGTTCTTATGGCTAAGGTGAAAATTTCCACCCATAAATGAACTTATTATGTCACGTTTAGAATTTATGGATGCCTTACTCTCCACTCCA
>JABUQX010059238.1:0-12500 GCA_015478945.1 Trachelipus rathkii | reverse complement strand
TATTATTAATTATTATTTAACGTAAACTATAAAGTTTATAAATACTCTAACTTTATCATTATTTATTATATTTGTTTTGGTAATTATTATTATTATTATTATATATTATTATATTATGATCTATTTATTATTATTAATTTATTATTATATTATAGTTATTATTATTATTAGTAGTTACAGTGTAGTAGTATAGTAGTAGTAGTATTAGTAGTAGTTAAGTCATATGTATTGCGATTCTAACATTTCAGGAGCAACTCTGACTATTCACTTTCAAACATAATTCGAGTTAGACCTTGAGTAGATCTATCCGGACATTTTAACATCAAAAGACCACCTTAAACTAACCACCTTTTTCTCCACCACAACATCAGAGGTCTTAAACAACATCACAATACTTTTGACTATCTAATTTACAAAATATTCATATTGACTGCATATTACTAACCGGAAACATTCTAATGAACATAATACGGATAATCGATCCCTAGACATACTGAAACAGGGCATTTTCGATCTAACAAATGGGTGGGGATTCACTTTTACTTAAAACAATGATCGTAATACATTCCATGAATAGAATTTCACTTTCAACTCACACATAAGCATAGCAACTCGCACTAAAAATAAAAATCGAATCAACATTAATGGAGTCTATCGACCCCCAAAGTCATTAAAACAGAGAATATAAAATGCCTAGGACAATTATCAAACCACACTTCTTAACCTAAATTAATAATTGCGGGTTTCAACATTTTGATCTCCTCAAACGAGAACATTACAAATCGGGCAAACTCTCTCTCAACTTAATGTTATCGAATGGTTTCGTCAAAATACATAACGCTACCTACACGTCTAAACAACGTCGAAAATCAGATGTCCAATCCTTAATAGATCAATCTGGGAACTTAAACTGGAAACGTAAAACCTCTAATAAAAAGTATATGTCCGATCCACTGTCCAATGTCTTGCAAAATCCTATAATAAACTCAAATTTCCACTCACCATAAAAACAAAGTAGGACAGTGGTATATCAAAGGCTGAAAATACATTAACAATAATGAAAGTACTTTTCTTCACATAAGCGAGAACTTTGCATCGATAAAAATTCAACTCGTTACCTAAAACATATTAACAAAAGGCTACGACGAAATCATTCCTATTAAAACGAAAAATTTCTGGCGCTAAAAGATCAAACACCCATTCTAACACACACTCTAACTCTATCAACCCAAAAAAACATAAACTTCTACCGAAACTATAAAAACAAAATTATATCATTCCAAGTGTATAACCACACTATATAAAAATTAAAGCAATTCTTAAGGAAGCAAAGAGAAAACACTACTCTAACAAAGTCCAGGATTGCAACAAGACTCAAGCCACTTGGTGTTAATCAATAAATGTAATCGCAATAACAAAAAAAAACTCACAAAGTAATAAAAGAACAGAATTTAACAATCACTTAAAACCCAACCAAAATAAACGTCAGACGGACTAAACGATAGTATTTCGTAACTCGGTAACAAATCATTGAGAGATCCAACCCCTATCAAAACAATACATATTGAAACTTTTCTCCCAGACTACGATCTCTCATTTTTCCTTTTATTCCCACACTTAGTCTTGAGGTAAAAGAAGTTATCGCCGGATAAAAAACAAAAAAATGTTTGATGCTCATCTCTCCCAATCACATCCTAAACTACTGCCAGCTTAAAGCCACCCCTTAAACACTTGCTTCCAATGGAATCATGTGGCAGGAATTTTTCCCCGAAATATTAAGACGCAAAGTATCCCCTATACCCTAAAAAAGGAGCGCTGCCCAAAAAATTACAGCCAATAGTATCACAAACACGATTAGTAAAATAAATTAGAAAATAGTTTCAATCAGTTAACAGAATATTCTATATCAAACAACATTCTCAATGATTCACAATTTGGATTTAGAAGTAGTCCCATTTCTATCCCCTCATTGCTTAACAAAAACTTACAGAAATATAGAAAATACAAGACTCCTCCTTTTACTATTAATGATTAAAATAAATTTTGACAATGATGATTTCGACATATACTTAAGAAAAATGAAACAAATGGCTTTGAAGGACAAAATCTTATAATGGATTTCAAAAAGCATACCTTTAAGAAGAATCTCAAAACGTAAAACTAAATTGAACACATATCAGTCACCACTTTCAAACATCAACCGGCAGACCCCCAGGGCTCAAATTCTTGGACCGTTTCTTTTACTCTATATACAAATGATCTGTGTAAACTCTCATGACGCCTTTTTCCAGTCTTCATTGCTTGACCATTACCTCCATATATATAAATACAAGGACGAGTCTCTAGCTCGTAAAGCAGTAAGACCCATTAACAAATAATAAGAAATGGAGTAGATGCTAATAACGCTATCTCTGAATTGAAATAAAACACTCTATAACATTATCTTTAGCAAACAAACAATTAAATCGATTTAAATATTAAAATTAACAACGTAGAAATGCATAGGGCTACAAATGCTAAAAATACAGGGAACTAAACAACGATGAAAAGCTGACATTAAAATAACATATTAAAACAACCTAGTTAGCAGATTGTCGAGATATATGTAATATACTAATAAAATTAAAAAATTTGGACCTCTCATCTAGGATAAAATATACTTACTGCACTAATTACACCCCTCACTTACTTACTGGTTTTCCTATCTTCGATACCACAGTAACTCAGTTAATACCAACCTGTAATCGTAACCAGAAGCATTTATTCCCCTCCATTAGCAAGGCAAGACCTTACACCACTCTCAACCATATTCAAAAGCTAAAAATAATTGCAGTTAAGACTGTTAATTACACCACTCCTGAAAGAGATACATAAAATTATCCAAAACAATGAATGTTTTCTAGCAAATTTCATCAAACCAAGCAAGGCCGCGGGAAAAAATCAATAGAATCTAAGAAATAACTACATACACCCTTCCTCTGTAGACTAAAAAAACCACTCAAAGGCTACAAAGCAGCTAAACACTTACAATCGAGCCACAAGACATCAAAAACAAGAAAAAAAAACCCAAATAATCATTCCTACCAAATCTTTTGGCTTAAAAAAAAAAACTTCATTATCTAAATAAAATATTAATAAAATAACTAATTGGGATTAACCTACGTAAAATCAAGCTACTACCATTATATTATGATTTGATTTATTATTTTTAAAAAAGTATTATTAATTATTATTATTTATTAATTATTATATATTATTATATTATTTAATTATTATTAGATTATTATCTATTTGTAATTGATTGTAATATATGTAATTCATAGTATGTTAATTTAATCAAAATGTACTTATTAGTATATTAGCATTATATTAATTATATTAAATTATTATTTTAGTTTTATTATTTATTCATTCATTATTTATCTTTATATATATAGATTAGCATTATTATATTATGTCATTGTATTACTTCAATATTATAATTGAGTGTTCCTGAGTATCATTATTTGTTATTCTGAGTAAAAATCTTTGTATAAATTTTACTCATATATTATTATTCATTATTATTATCAATTATATATTATGATTATTATTATTCTTAGTATCTAGTTTTGTAAAATATTTGAGGAGTTGAATTACTGCACGGAATGATTTTTTTATACTAGTAGAGGCCAAAACATAACTGCATTTATTATACTTCCATCTCAACAACACATATAAGTAATTGTACTTAACAATGTATTGTACTTGCCACTATGTCTACAATTATTATATTTACTTTAATATTAAATTATTATTTTATTCATCTTATAATTATTATTATTATTATTATTATCATATTATTATTATTATATATTATATATTATATATTATTTTCATTTTATTCTATATTCATTATGCATTATTATATCATTATATATATTATTATTTAATATTGTTATTTTATTTATATTCGGTTCTCAAAGGACACAACACTGCTTTGCAATTAGTGGACCCATTTCAGATACTAGGGTAATTATTTTATGTTATTATATTAATTTAAATAATCGAATTTAAAATATTGTACTATGTAAATAATATAATTTTCTCTCTGAATAAAGCTTTGAATGAATATGAATCTATTATTATCTATATTCATTATTATTATTATTAATTTTGATTATTATTATCTTATCTATTAATTATTAGATAATTATAATGATTATCATATTATTATTAAACATTCGTATATATACTATATATATATATATATAGTATATATATGATATATATATATATTTATATATATTAATTATATAATATATTATATAATTATAGATATATATATATATATACTAGATAGAATAGAGAAGAGATTAAATAGATAGACTAGTATAGGATATAAGGATTATAGAGATAGAGTAGAGTGATAGAGAAGATGAGAAGTTATATCATTATAGAAAAGATAATATAAGATAGAATATATAGAGAGATAAGAAGATTATAGAGTATAAGATGATAATAGATACTATATATAGAAGATGGAAAGTCGCGGCGAATGCGTAAGCGGGGCATGAGGATAGTGGCAGGAGTATGTTTGGCATTGTCACGAAATTTTCGAGAGAGCAAAAGTGAACAAGCCCCAACCACATTAAAAACGTTTACAGAGCAAAAGACCAGGCCGACCAGGTGAAAGTATTGAATAAAGGCAAAGAAAAGTTACAACTAGTTTCGGCTGAGGGAGACCCGGCGGGGGGGCAGGGCTAGAAAAAGAGAAAAAACGGTGCTGCCCGGAGACATTGGGCGGCGCGAAGCAAAAGACGAAGAGGGGTGCAAGTCCAGAGAACCTGAACAGGCGGAAAAGAAAGACAACAAAGGGGGACGTGAGAAACGAGAAAAGGGGGAGGGGCATGCGGATTAGTAGCAATAAGTAGAGATAAGTGATTATGATCGAGTGGAGCAGGAGTGATGAGGACAAGCTGTCAATAAAAGACAAGAGCCGAGAGGTAAAATAATAAGAGTAGTATATGTAGTATACGGGGAAAAGAAATAAAAAATAGGGGATACGGATAACATACGGTCGCAGGGTAGGAAATAGATCAGTTAGATCGATCAGCGGGTATAAACTATTAGTGAAGCGGATATATGAGGTAAGATATATTTATATAATGAATATATTAGATGATGAAAAATGCGTCTATATATCAGATGTAAGGTAAATAGCCGTAGGCAAACGGGTATACGTGAGGGGGTAAGTACTAAAAATACTATATATAAGTATAGTAGTATAGGTATGCAAATTAAATAGGTATAAATATCTCAAGATGTGTATATCGTTTGTGAAGATTGGGATTCCCGAAAAAATAATTTAAATGTTAGTTGTTTATGAGGATTTTCGTAAGAAAGAGATTGGAAGTGAAAGAAAAACGCCTGGCGGGGAATGAGGTATATCTCGCTAGAGCCTCGCGCTTATCGTATGAAAACTCAACCCTAGCTCCCATGTAATAGCCGGTTAGAGAAAGTGGTATGTGTTGATCGAACGAAGGACGTGATAATAGGAAGCGAAGTCTTATTTCGGTGACGAGAGAGTCTGGGGACCCAATATAGTTAACATTTAAGAACCATAGGGCGGTAGAGACAACAGTGGCCGGTTGATTAAATAACAGGATATGTTGTAGATAGATGCGCCATCAACACCCAAGAAGGTCGAGGGTACTTCGATCCTCTCAGTCTAGGGCAGGGGGCGTGTGACCCAAAACTATCCAAAAAATTCCATTGAGTTAAGGGCCAGGGGTTTGATAGTGATGTATATAACTTCTTATTAACAAGTTATTCACTGCTAGCTATCTTAAGCGATTAGCGACCAGAGAGCTACTAAACTAGAGTTAGAGATTAATCTATCTGATTAAATGATTAACACTGTCACTTGGAATAGTAGTAAAATATGATATAGGCTATGGGACGGAAATAATTTTTAGCTATGACGTTTTTCATTCAAGAAAAACGATCCAGTTTTAATCAAGTAGTAAGAAATTGATCTATTATCGATCGTAGAAAAAAAATAACCTAAAGCCTATATTATAATTCTAAGCAATAGTTATGATTTAGACTAATAACGTTAGCATAGCCGCTCATATACAAAATAATAAACTGAGACCGGCCTTATTTCCCCAATAAGTCATGTCTGCGTAGTCCGGTTTGAAAACAATTTCAAAAATCAGATATATAAAATTTAAATTGTTTGATTTTTCTTATATTTTTTATAAAGCTTCGTAGTTGCATATTAGTGTCACCAGTTGATTAATTTTACTTAAAATAATTGCGGCGCAAGTACTACAATTGCGCATAACTCATTTAAAATCTAATTTACGGCACACTTATATATTACTCAATACCGCTAAACCGATAATATATAATTTACGGTTCGCAACAAGTTTTAGCCTATCACAGAGTGTCATACCTCAACACATCATATATATAAATATATATAATTATATATATAATAATTAATAAACTAAGATAAAATAGTTATTCATTAAAAATATTTTACATCCATTATAAAATAATTATTCATTTGATAATTTCTATCTTTTAGTTTAATAGAACTTATTACGTATATATATATACTTATATATTTAATTAGTTATATAATATAATATTATATTATATATATATAATATATAGTATATATATATAGATGAGATTAATATATATATATTAATATAGATATATGAATATTAGTATAATAATTAATGTAATTAATATTAATATTTAAAATATATATATATGTATATATAATAGTATAACAATATATTAATAATATATGATAATAGTATATAATATAAGATATAATATTTAATATATATATTATAATATATATTATATAGATTACTATATATATATTAATATATATATACTTATATATAGTTATAATTATATATATATTATATTTAATATTTATAAGGGATAAGCGTCACTCATACTACATACTCAGCTATATCTTAGTAAAGAGTGAGGCCATAAGGCGCAAAATTGACCGAATAACAGGCGTACCAAGCTAAGAAACGGCTTGATTCGCGAGGATTTGCGGCTTTAGGGTTAAAAAACGTGCTCCGTTTTGCAAGACGTCCGAATTATTCGCCGAAGATCTCACTATTACGACTCTCTCTCCAGACCGAATAGATTATATTGCTCAAAGTTTCGGTAGCCAGTATTCTTAGTGAAAAATTTAAAGTATATACACGTACACTGGCTTTCTCATACCAATATTTTATAAGAAAGGTGAAAGCTGCATACAATGTGCGCTAAGATTTGCGTGTCATGAGATCTAACACAAGTTTTGCGTTTAGCGCTCTATCTAAGATTATTAAGTTATATTTCGAGGTTCTGAATTCTCAATTATTTATCTCAGGATATGCTGAGTATTCAATCCCTGATTACGTATGCATCATGTAATTCGCCTTATTTTTTTAGCTAAGTATTCACCTAGTGAATTAGACAAATTCATTAGCGCACTATAACGTGGCTCATGATATTGTTAAGACGGACCTCCGCATATATTACTACTCATAGTTATGTAGCTAAGTATTTACCTGCGGTCATAGCGGAAGCATGTAGGTAATATTTTAATGATACGTATCTACTATGAAGTGAGAAGGCCAATGGACCTTGGAGTTGGATTAGTCAGTAATCAGTCCATTCGAGACAATACAGGCGGTAAGTAGTTATCCTGCAGGGTCACTAATGAGTAGGTGAGAGTATATATATTCGCGGCAGACGTGACTGGGAGATTAGACGTGTGTTAGTGGTGATCTTGTCCGAAAGAACTTTGAATTGTAAGTGTGCGGGGCGTTGCGATACAGTGTAAAGCAGCGGAAAATACATGTGCGTGAAATCGCTACGCGGATCACATATTGGAGTCATGCAAAGTAGAACATTGGTGTATATTATGAAAAGAATTAACAAAAAAAAGAACGTAGATGAAAAGCAAAGTAACACAAACAAAGGAAGAGAGAAAGACTTAACAACTGGCTACAGCGAATAATGGAATGAGCGATGATTAGGTGGCGTTGAGGAATCTGAGCTGATCAAGCAGAATATTATTGCAGGCATATTGACCAACTGCTAACGAAATAAGGGACAGAAAAAAAAAAAAAAAAGGATTCAGAAATCAAATTTTATACTTCAATATGGCTATAGACAGGAAAGAGTAAGTAATAATGATTTTAGAAGGCCTATTTAGAGAGCCTGTTTTGGGTTATTTGGTTTGTGTCGCATACTAAACTAAATCATGACTTTCTTTATTTAAATGTGCTATGCTTTATGTCGCGCACTAGGGTGGCCGAGCCGACGATGAAGAGAGGAGATGCGAAAAGAGAATCATAAGGAGCAGTTTGAAGGCGAACAGCTAATATAGCTATCGACCGACATTAGGTAATGGAGGGGGCGATAATCGCGTTCGATCCCATCTCTCTACAGAGATGAGCGACGATTGATTTTGACTTGTTACAAGTCATTCGACTGTAGGATTTTGTCCACAATATACAACGCTACCCTCTGGCTAAATGGTGACAGCCGGATCGGCTAAAGGGAATCACGGTCAACTAAAATGCAAGAGGAAATTGGTGCATCTCAACTGCGAGAAACTCCCTTTACGCCATTTTTATAAGTTGAGAACAAGTGAAGGTATTACCCGGCGAAGGTCAGTGTATAGTGAACTTAGAGACACAGAGAGGAAACAATCAGTAACTAATAAACCGCAAAACTAACACTCATTTTGAAGAACATCTCAGAAAGGTGTAGAGACATGTAAAAACGCGAATGGTTATATATATATTCCTTGTGACACACAGATGATGATCTAGATTGTCTCCTCCTGGGAAATAGATAGACTCAACGTTTTTCCTGTCTAGTGACTATGGTATATATCAAAGAAGAAAGAGAGGAACAAGTAGAAGGTGCATGGCCCACACAACCGTAAACATATTCCTCGGGCAGTAGCAGTACTGAAGCCCTGACAATATATCAACACTAACTTCAGGCCTTGTGCCAGTCGTAGATACACACACGCAAATTTCTCCTTGCACTATTCATAATGATACAGGAGAGACACACTTATATTGTTCGGTTCTCTTAAGCGCAGAGCAGGGAATATAAGTCCTTGAAGAGACAATAACACGTGTGTTACTAAAAGAACAAGCGATACTAGTGATTCCCCATCTACTACGCGTGAGAACATGTTTTAACGATGATATAGATAGGAGGTAAGGAATAGAGATACCTGAGCTGATCATTGTACTAGTTCTCACCTAAAACACTTAGAGGCCTTGATAACCTTCAGCGATGGATCTATGTAGTTTATGTCTAGTGCTATAGAAACGTATCTGGCACATGATCTAATATAGAGTAAGTGAAAGGGAAACTTTAACCAGACAGATATCGCGGTGATCCATCAATCATTATTTATCGCACTGGAGAGTCAGGAGCGTAATTATGAAGTCATGCGATTTCACGGCCCAGGTTAAATCGTTTTGAAACTTTGACTTGCCGGCGCAGGAAAACCGCGTACGGCGTGCATTAACAGAAAAAACCATAATTCGTCTGATAGTATAATTTCTCCAGCGGTCTCGGTGCCCAGTGAATATTCGGTATGTCAAGTTGGGTTATTGAGGCTACTTCTACCTGAATAATATTATTCCTATATATACAAAAAACGTTGTTTGGCATAGTATGCAGTTGCGATCGTGATCTCGTCGCCAGTTCACACGAGAGTCAAAGATATTTCTTCGCTTGGAGAAGTGTGAGTGAGAGCGAAAGAGCTAGTACAATCCTGGTTCCTTTTCATTTAGCTACCTGTATTACTCTGGTAACCGAAAGAGTTTAGAATTGTAAGCGAAAATTGACGTATTTAATGCCGTTGAGAGAGGATAGAGAGTAAGATAATATGATAATACACGCTAGAAGCAAGATCCTCTGGACGAGCCTCTGGCTCGAGTGAACGAGTTTGACAGTACCTAATGAAAAGAATGATTGGCCTTATAAAGGCTACCAAGTATTTAATGGTAGCAAAAACTACTTACCCTGGGTGAAGTATTACCCATGAAGTTAAGAGTTGCCGAGCATCTGTAAATAACAATTCATCTACATATGAAATAACTTGAGGTTTTGTGATAATTTAGTTATAGCTTAACTGACAGAGATATAGTACATAGCTAGTAGATATACAATTCAGACGACAAGAAGATGTTGGACAACTGACAGCGGCGATAAGCTTCAATTGTTGTCAGTGATGTTTATAAATATTACTTTAATATAACTATATATATATATATAATATATATTATATTTAATATATATAATTATAATATATATTATATATAATATATTTCCCTTTACAAAATATCATTCAGTATGAATAATAAATATATGATAGATCTGGTCACAATAATATTAATACTATATATTAATACTATATATGCATTAATACTTAATATCATATATATTTATATATATATTAAATATATATTATTAATATTTAATATATTATAATTATATTATATACTAGTATATATATATAATATATTGATATACTCACTAATAATAAATTTGGTTGATAGTTCTTACTAATAAAATTTTGCCCTATGACAGAGATTCATTTACATAGTGAGTTATATACAATCTTGTGTTTACAAGATGCCCAGCAAGATAATTCTACTGACCCCAACTTCTTGTTCCACACCTCGGGAATGGCATACGCACTCTCGCCTCAGCAGCAATCTTAAGTTGGAATCCCATTTCTGAACAAGTAATCAATTGTGCTCTCATAGAAACCTCAATACTTGAAATTAATAATTCTCAAATTATGTTTAAACGATACCAGAAAAGCTTCGGAAAGGCTCTCGTGGTTACTCTTTAAAAGGGTGAGAGAGTTATTGATCATCTCTTATTTTCGGTAATAATGTACAGACCAAATTACCGTCTGATAGATATAAACGATGCTCTCCATGCTACTCAGATAGTCTTGAGCAACGGAGTGCATCGCACATTAATTAAAAGAAATTAATATTCCATGAGACATAGTTGAAATTCTGTCTCTCTAAGGATGATGGAAAATACTATATACGAATTTATATCAGCCACTCAACAACCTATCATAGTTATACATTATTAAATCCCATCTGAGAGACTCCTTGTTGTCACATGATGAACCTCAGAAACTTAAGCAGTTCACCATTTCAAGGCATAACCTATTTCTTTGGGTTCATAAATATTGCTCCTGATTCTACAATATCTTTCATTTCGCGATCTGAGACGAGCAGCGTTTTTCGATACTGGCATAGCCTAATACTGTTCTTTTCATGGCTAGTTTTTTACAACAGATAATTCGTATAAATAGAGACTCGTGTGCCTGTTTCAGCCAGTGTCTTTTCTGTTCTTTCGCATGGCTGAGAATGAGATATTCTTCGGGTCTTCACTGGTCTAATATCGAATGCAGACAATTTTCTTATCATATTTGATCATTTGGCAATTTCAGCCTAAATGATGTTAATAGTTTCTAATATGGCAGATTTATTTAAAACATCTGTTGGTATCAAAAGTAAAATTTCAGGCTATATTTCACTCAGGAGTGATAGAAAAGAATGGAGCTTACTATTGCCCGCTCTATGTTATCTTTAGCTCTGTTGCAGACTTTACTTAATTTCTTCTGTCTCTATGAATCTGATAGTTCTATTCGGAGGTTGGCCTACAATTGGTCGTCGTGTAATAATCCTGTCACCAATTGAAAGTCCCCTTTTACACTTATTAGAACTGCTAGCAAAATGTTACTCTCGTCCAGCTCTTCACTCATTCGCTCTGCAACTATTAGGCCAATCATCCGTCTAGCGTTAGACATACAATTTTACGAAGTTTCTTATCAACACATGAAGATCTACGATAGTTCTGTAAAATACTTCTCTCTCAAACGGCTTATTTTCACAGTTAACCAGAGTATGTAAATCACCACATGAAAAATACCAATTTTTTTAGTAGTAATAGTTATCACATCTGATTCAGGTTTTGCACTGTACAGAACTTATCATCTATTCTTGTGATTCGCAATCATAAGAAGTAGCTACTGATCTCGTATACGAAAGATTTAGCACATTTAAAACTTAGTCTTTTTAAGCGTGGTGCAACGAGAGTTTTTCCATTTTAATAGTTTCTCTTCACACGTCCTCTGTATATCAAGCTAACTTCCACTGAAGTCTCTACCATTGCTTTTTTAACTTACGCATCTTGACCAAGCTTAAAAATAGATTTATTTTGGCAAAAATACTAAGAATGTTAGCAGAAAGTTGTCAAGGATTAGCAGGGTTTAGTCTACGGCGTTACTGACTTACCATATAATGATGCTGTTTTTAGTGAATACTATCCTCTACCGACCCAAAAAAAATTTCATGCGGAATAGCGGAGAGAGAGATAGAGAAAAAATTAAATAGCGGAAATGCAGATAATCTGCTAAACACCTCTAAGTCATCCTC
>JABUQX010059237.1:0-42877 GCA_015478945.1 Trachelipus rathkii | reverse complement strand
CATCTAAATGCAGCCCTAAATCTATTACAAAAAATATACGATCCGATATAGAAGATTTTGCCGCACAGAAGCCTAATCATTTAAAAATGTTTGCTTTTAGAAGAAGGGAATGGCAGTCAAACCTAATTGTCCCAATTAAAAAAATATTCTATATATCCAAAAACCTACATATATATATAAATCCCAAATCTCCTAATATTGCTTTAAAATTATTATATGCCACTTCCTGCACAAAGCCTCTCATGCCTAGCAAAATCATATCTCCAATACTCTAGAAGGGGGCAAAAATTATTTTCGTTCGTCCCAGTCCCAACAGCTTTTAGCTGTAGTTGCTATTGACATGATTTCACCGTAAAATTAGATTACGAGATATTATTGACAAATTTTGCTAACGAAAAGCCAAGACGAAAACCTGTATTGAATCATTCATGAGCCGCTTAAGTAATTATTACAACATATATATATAAGCCGATAAATATATAGATATATATAGAATAATAATACTAGTATATATATATATGAGTATAATATATAAAGTCCTGGCTCTTAACGCCCAATTCACTATTCGCGAGTATCATATATAATAATATATATATATATTATATATATATAATATACATGACCGCTTAGTGTATATATATATATAAGGGCGAAAAAGTGGTCATTCTAATCCCCCGGCTAGAGCTAGCTTAAATGCGCGGCTGCATATAAAAAATAAAATATATATATATATATACGGATATATATATATAATATATACTTTATACTATAATACTATATTATATATATATATATATAAATATATTCCCATATTATAGAAATATATATATATATAATATATAATAACACGATACATCATACTTCAAGCTACTTTAATTGCTTTCATAATTCTAAACACATCATAATATATATAACGCTACTCTATGGAGGTTATGAATCTTACCAAATAAACACGAACGAGCCCGACCTATTAGGCACTATCTCATTCTTATAAACTTTGACACCCAAACCAATTCTGAAGCCGGTCAGTGCATAAGAATCAGATCCGATCCGAGTGCCAACCTTTCTGGTCAATGAAAAAAAACATAAAAAAAAAAATAATTAAAAAAAGTTAGGGGCCTCGAGTCCGACAGGGACAGAGGGGATATATACACCGTAGGGGAGGAGCGGAGGAACCCCGCGACACCCAAATACCAAAGACGGGGTTCCGGACACCCTCCCGGAGGGGGAGACATCAGTTCATACTCCTGATCGATATCCCCGAAAGGGTCGAGACAGACCCGACTCCGTGCCATCTGCGTTTACCCTTGTTTATTCCTTTAGATTTAAAAAAATAAAATAAAAGTTACGAGATCGGTAAACCGTAACCTAGGTCCACATATGTGATTTCTTCAATCATTTTACTCTTACCACTTGAAATTCCAATCTCACGTTGTTGGTAATACACTATGATAGCCATTTATGCCTCATCATTAAAAACTACATAAATACAAAAAAAACAACGGAAAATTCAATGCTGCGGGCTCAATAGATAAAGCGTCATTAGATATTCACTTAAAACCAACTAATATATATATGAAAGTATAATACCCATATATATAAGAGTTTTATCATAAAGTTAAAAGTAAAAGCGTATATATAATATATATAATACGCTTAAATAAAATATATATATAATCTAAATATTAATTTTGTACACTTAATATATATAATATATATAGTATGAATACATATTAAAATTTTGCCTATATTACTATCTATAATAACTACGTTACAGTATTAACATTATATGCTTATATAATATTATATAAAATATAAAGGTGTTTTTCTATTGCAGTCACATATCACATACACACACGCTGACCCTTATATATATACACTATATTATAAAGGGGCAAGAATCCTGTGGGTGTAGATAAGCTTTGTGTAGCCTGGGTCTTCCACATATGTAATTTTCGAGATTTTTCGGGTAGTTCCATAGCTTTTCAAAAGATTATTCTCCTGGACTTTTCTGGAATTATGCCTAATAATAAAATAAGGCGGCCCATACTCAGACCATATAAGCGGGCCATTCTGCTACTTAGTGGACGGTCTCCTATGTAGTAATATTTATATATACTATATAATATAAATATCATACATAACTATATATATATAAATATATATATATAGTATATACTATAGTATATATAACGATGATATTAATATACTGACCTATGGTATAGTATATAATATTATATTTAATATAAAATATATATATATGACGTTAATACTTTAATTCTTCTTTCATACCATTATCGTACGTTATATGTATATGCTATATTAATTGCAAAAGCCTAGATAGAATTTAAGTTTCATATGGTTCAGTATGAAAGGATGTGGTGCTACTTTATCTAATGAAACTATTACTTTGTGTAAGGGTTGTAAAAATTTCTTTTCTAGATTTTCTGAGAGTGATGACACTTTATTTAATTTTTTATATATTCATAATTCCTTAAAGAAATCCATGAAATGTCCTAACTGCAATATATATTGCCTGGAATGATTGTGATTGCGGAAGTCTTAGCAGTGTCTGCAGAATCAAGGATAACAACATCTTGCAGTTACCATTCCTACAATTTTCTGGATCATGATACCGTAGCTTATACACAGAATATTAAAAGGATTATGGGAATGAGGTATAATTTCGGGTCCCAAATACGGTCATAAAAAACATTCGACGAATTTGTTATATATGATAATTCCTTATGAAAGAAAATCCATGAAATCTCAGGGTACTGGAACCGGCCAACTATTCTCTTGCCGGGACATTATTTGGATTGCGCGAAGGTCTTAGCAGTGTCTGCAGAATCAAGGATAACAACATCTTGCAGTTACCATTCCTACAATTTTCTGGATCATGATACCGTAGCCTATACACATAATATTAAAAGAATTTGGAGGGTGGTTAGATTTCGTGTCCCCAAATACGGTCATAAAAAACAATTCGACGGACATACAGCAGAGTTTATCTTTAAAAGAAAATTTTCTAACACTAAAGAAAGAATGTTGCGTGGTTTACCAACCAAACAAGCAGTCAACAGTAACTTCCTGTTCAGAGAATTCAGATAGCGATTACTAATTAGGTATATATAACTCACAATTATATAATATATATATATATCACACGGACAGAATATATATAAATATATTTGGCTCAAATACTCAATATATACTCCACATATACACGCGCCGTTCGTTATCATTGTCGAACGTTCGGTATAGAATATAGTATAATAGTGTTACAGACTAATACGCTATGAGTGATAAAATAAAGATAACGGGGCTATAGTATAATATAGTATATAGTATAATATGATACTTCTATTAAGGACTGTGATGAGATGAATTTGAATCCGGTGATTCCGCTCAGCCAACCTGAGTGGCGGCCTTGACTGGTGACTGATCGCTTTGTAAGCCATTGAGCCATGAGCCAGTCAGAGCCAGCCGCTCCTTCGGGCTAGCACTCTCTCAGTTGACTACAGCGCGCGACGTCGAAATGTGAGTATAAGTACTACTATATTATTATATTATTTAATTATGTAGTTAATAAACTACATTTATAAATGATAAACGACTTAATTATTTCATATTCTCCCATAATTTGAATACATTTATACCCATATTCATATATATAATATATAGTATTTCATTAAAAAATTAATTACGTTAAAATACGTAAAATGAAAGTTATTACATCATACCTCTATAGTTTATCTTCATTTCTTTTCTATGATATATATTTAGTACTTATTTATTATTATTAATTTAGCAGCTTATTATTTATTATTAATTTAATTATTATTTACTCTATATTACACACAAATACATCAACTTAATTAATATAATAATATTATAGATATTACAGAACTCGAAATAATAATTAATAATGCCTAATAATATTAAATTAAAACTCAATTCAGTTATAAACTATTACATAATTAAATTAGAATATAATTTCGGTGGATATATATCTCTCACACTAGATCGAGAAATAATAATATCAATATATACACCCAGATTTAGGTACATTTAAATTACAAATCAGTATATAGATTAGGTTTCAAAAAGAGGACATACATATTTGAACAGGTTGCTAAATAAATTAATATGAGTAAAGATAAAGCTTCAAAATAACCATATAATGAGAGGTATAGTGAATGATATAGTAGTAGAGCAATAGTAAGTGAAAAGTGTTATCACTAATCACATTTAACCATATGTAATAATGTGAGATAATATCGATTGTTGAGTCAAATAAGAAAGTGAGATTCCATAAACTCCATAAATTCACTTAGAAATGAATATAATATAGTGATAGGAATTAATAATGAAATAAAGTAAAGATCTTATATCAAACTCTAATAAGAGAAGTAGGATAGGAGAGTTGGAAGTGAGCGCAAACGCGAAAAAGAAGCTAGACGAAAGAACATGAAGTGATTATGACAGTTAATGTTTAAAGTACAGAAGAGAATGGACTAAATGATAATTGTATAGTGATAAATAATCCTGCTGAAATAACAGAAAGGAAATAAGAAAGAAGAGAAGAAGAAGAGAGAGAATAATGAAGAAGAAGAAAGAAGTAAAGGAAGACATATAAAAGTAAAGAAGAAGAAAACTGATAAACCATTAATTCATATTCATTAATGATGAAATATAATACATTATAATTATTTATCATTCAAATCTAAGTATATACACAGTATATAATTATTATATAAATGTAATATAATTATATTTACTAAGATAGTAGTATAAGTAATGAAGATAAATATAATAATATATGTAAATAATATTAAATGTAATTATATATATGTATAGATATTAAATTATATATTAATTTAATATATAATATTATATAATAATTTATTTTTTAATAATTATATATAATTTAATTATATAATTATTATATTAATATATAGATAAATTTATATACATAAATAGTTATGAAAAAATGTTTATATAATAATATGATGTAAAATTTATGATTTTATATATTAAAAATAACTTTAAAATTTAATATTATAAGTTAATATATATATATATAGAAATAATACATTAATTACAATTATATTAAATTATAATATGTAAAATTATATATAGTAAATAGTTGAAGAATCAATATAATCAAGTAATATAGTATTATATATAATATAATAATAGTACTGAGCTTTCAAATAATAGAGGTTGGGGTCATTTGACTGGGGGGTTTAAAAAATAAACAATACCCTCAAATAATATTATAATATAGACGCATGACAGGTGAAATAAGGGGGCTTTATGTTTGGGGGGAGGACACAATAATGTTTTTTTTTTCATATCTCAGAATATTTAGAACTATTTATATATAAGTATAATATGAATTAATAAATTTAATTGTATCCATAATATCATCTCAATTTATGTATATATTCTAATTAAAAACCTAGCAAATAGAATTATAATAAATTAAGTGATTAAAATAAATTTAACAACTTTATCAATAATACTCTTCAGACGTATGACTCAATAATCAATTAAAGCTCTCTAGTATTATCAGTATGAAAAATTATATGATCATATAATTAAAATTTTTCGATTCATCAGCAAACCAAAATAACTTATCATAAACCTCAAAGAGAAACAGTACTGTACAGCCTCTTGAAAATATTACTAAAAACTGATCACATAATTCCGCTAAGCTGTATTAGACAATTTGGTCAAGAACAAACCTCTATATTATTATAACAATTGTTAGATTATCATATCCCATCATACTCTCAAGAAGGATGTACATAATTGGTATTCTTATCTTATATTAAATTACATTTAAATGATATTGGTATACGTTATAACGCTCAAAATCCTCTCATGAGATGGTGCGCATAATGTCTCAGAAAACACTTATTTGTAGCGAATAAGGTAGATATTGCACAACTATATTTAACCAATACAAAAAAGATTTTATATTTTATTCTATTTAGATATACAAGCAAAAACTGAATAAGATAACTACAACAAACTATTAAAACTTCCTTGAAAACTTACATCATACCACACATAAACGATAATAATTTTATCTCTCTTTTACTTGGGCAGCTCAGACATTCACAAGGCCGTGCACGGACTGACTCATAGTCACTCAACTCCGTCGTCTCTCCATCAGGCTTGATAGAAAAAATTATATCAAGAGAAATAGAACTCAACATTCGCATGTCTTAATAATAATATCGAAATTTTCTACATACGCGTCAGATTATAACAAGCCTTAATCGATTACTCTGCTATAATATATTAAATATAGTTATACTGTATAATATATATACAGTATTAACATAAAATATAATAAAAGAACAAAATTTTTTATCTCTATTCCCCTCCCCCCTCACTAACTAAATTTTGAGTTGTGCTTTAAATCACTTACTGAATAATATATATATATATACATACTTACTTATAATATATATTAATATATATATATATATATATTTAACTAATATTAATAAGTATATATTATATATAGATATATATTATATATGGTGATAAAAAAATAGTACTAACGCCACATACGGTGAACGGTATAAGAAAATGGCATTGCAAAATTTGTTCGCAGATAGCTCTATGATACATAAATTATATAGTTTATTAGTTTCCAGTGTAAACCACAATCTTTATTGTGAACCTAAAGCCTACTAACCTTATAACCTTATAACCTATAACCTTTATAACTAAAGCAAGTAATAAACTACTATATATATATAAATTTTCCAATATATACTATAATAGATAATAATCACCTTAATAATAATCTAATATATACCATAAAATTATATAACTAAGCACATTAAACAAATATAAGGTGTATAATAAAAAAATAATTATACATTAGTATAATTACTAAGGTACCATTTAAAATAAGAACTATATAACATTAATAATTTGTGTATTAATTATTTAACTACTCTCTCATAGTTGAAAAAGTTATATAGATTTGTCGAATAGCGCTAATGGTCTAAACCTATACACCATCCTCAGCTTGCCTGTTGGCAGTTGATTTAAGATAGACACATGTGCTTTAGGGCGACTCAAGGTTCTCCAAACTCTATGATTACCAAATACCAGATAAAAAAAATCAAGTAAATTTAAGTACAGTATAAGTTATATTAAAAAAATAATAAAAAACTACTTCGTTTGAGTATAGAAATATTTACCTATAAATATTCTTCCATGAATTTATTATCATATCCGTGTCTACTCATGGCTAGTGTGGCCTATGTTATTAGCGTGAGTCACAATAATTATGAATAAAAATAATCGAACAGTGTTACTATTGACTAAAAAATTGATTTTACTCTCAAATAATAAATTATAGAGAACTATCTCTCAGTGACGAACCTGAGGTACACATCTTATTATATTAACTATTATATATATTATATCACTCTAACTAATATTAATATATTAATATATATATAGGTAGAACTAGGTTATGTTTTCAGCTATCGCTAAGTATATTATATATATTATACTATATAATATATCTATTAGTATCTTAACGAGTATTATTAACTGATATCGTCAAATTAGTATATCATTTACTTTATTAAATCTCAATACGCTATTAATTTTACTATATATACTATAGAAAAAAATATAGTTATTTATATTTTATTGTATAAATTATTAAGTAATCTAATATATATAGCTAATATATTTTATATTATATGTTATATTGGGTCACTATTAGCATAAGGCGTGATAATATATGTCTAATATTATAATATGAACTATTCCATATTGCTACATTAAAATATATTGTACCCTTAGTACTTAAAATAAATTTAGCAACTAATCACCCTTACGCGACTCGTTCTCAGTTTAATAATCGGTTTACTCATCTTCTATATCTAATATATAATGAGCAGTTCGGTTGGTGACTATGAGTTGTATGGTCTTAGTGAATTTTATCTAGTAAATTCATAAAATATCTTAAGACCTCGTTTGTAAAGAAAATGAAAATGCTCTTTTTCGTTTTTATTTAGCCATATATCTCATTTCAATTAAATACTTATTGATGTGAGCTATGAGCTTCATAATATATTTCCAATTGTTTTATTGCCGTTTCATACAAAAAGTTTAGGTGACAGTTTTATTCATTTTCCATAATTATACTCACTCTATTCCTTATCCCCTTATACGCACTAGTTAATCTTTATATTACTAATCCGCCATAGAATACAATCATATGTGTACTTACTCTACTGCGTGGGTTCATAATCAAGGAGCCCACGATCGGAGCAGTAGCTCATATGCCCTAACCTTTAGCGACTCACTGTGCCACGTTTATGCAGACTTTGTATGTGATAGGGAGATGTTATCCTTACTCCGAACATATTACTGATTACAACAATCTATTGTTTCTAGCTTCATGAACTATCTTGAAAGCACCATCTCCCTAATTCATCAGTCTTATGGAGCATGAGTTCAACTCTAAAAGCTATATAATCCTCATATACTTAGACAAATCTACACTCTTTCGTCTCCTTAATGCCGAATGTTAATATTGTTTAATCTCTTAATATAAATCAAACAATTACTTAGTCCGTTTTTTCCTTTTAGTTGTGTGACTGATATCATCTTTCACCTTGTCCACCTCTGTGTCTGCTCACTGACAACTTATCATGGTCCTTACTTTTAGCTCTCGCGGCATACACAGTGAGTAAATAGTGAGCTATAATCTCTTGTTCAACACTATTTGTCCTTCTCTGAAGGACCTCCGTTCGTCGTGGCTTTTTTCATAGCCTCACATCGTCAATACGCGAGCCGTCCTTTTTTCTGTACACTATATTTTAATAGCTCTCTGAGTTTACTCTTCTGTTAATGCTGCGACTTTGCTCTTAGATTATGCTTCTCTGGGTCCGTAATTCTTCTCTAGTGACAAAAGTCGGCAGTGAGCTTTCTGCGTTCGACAACCCGTACGACTATATCAAATCGTGGGTCATTCCACTTCTTTACTCTCTTTCGTCTTTCTCAGTCCTTGGAGCTCTCCAGACATATCCATCCGTTTCTCATAGGACGCAATCTCAACTAGTATATACTCTCTAAATGTCTTAGTCAGGAAGAGCTCTTTTTGCAAGGTGCCTAAAATACAGTGTATTACGCTAGTGTGTTTCTAAGCCTTATGTTGGATACGTGACACTTCATTAACAGTTAACTCCTATCTTGCACTCTAATCAACACTCTCACATATATTCTGCTCTCCTATACTCCGGTGGACATCTCACATGAATATTCCTCTTGATTATGATGCCAGTTGCATTCTTATTATACCCGACTTTCAACCTAATTCATTAATATTTATCACATTGCTATATATCTTCTTTATCTAACCATATTCATACATCAAAATAACCACACACCGCTAATCGTCAAACGAACTATATTATCGGTGGTTTTCACTATCAGCATTAGTACGACCTCTCTTTACCATTTTACTCTCGTACTATGCCCAATCTCTGTAGGATATGGATGAATTCAACAACTGTCTCTCTCAGGATAGAATGTCCTGTGTAAGTAATTATACTGACACTTAATCTAGCACTCTCACTCCCGATATCTTTTCTTACTGCTCAAATGAGTGAGATCGCAACTACTACAATATCATCTCAAACGCATTCTTCATTCTATTATATCCTGTGAAACCCACCGACTCTCAATGTGAGAATTGATATATTTTTCATTACTCTGATATATAAATCCTATTACGAGCTGAGTTATAAATTACCAGTTGTAGAGATTCCTAGCACATATATATAACAAAAATACCTCAAGGTCAGACTGGTTTTTTCTAACTGCTCACACGGCGAGTACACCAAATTATATCTATTCATAATCAGATTATATCCCAGATAATTGAGTAAGCTATTCTCACTCACAGCACCCTCAGATTATAGTATCAATAATGGTCAACAAGCCAGACAATCCTTGACCCTTTCTAAACTATAAATATTTAAATCATGTTCTAAATACTAAATGTCTCGTATTATATACACACAAAACGCAAATAGCAATAACATAGATCAGGTGATATACCGAATACTAAAAGTCATACTCCTCGTAGTCCAGAGAGATAGACAATATGCTATTCTCTTCTACACATCACAAATATATATACTATCTCCAATAACAATACACAGTTTTACAATAATTTACTACACCACTCATTCATTCACAGACTTCCATATACTAATTATGAGTATTAGGCTTCAGCTCACAGAAAGCAAAATCATAATTTTTACCACATCTTACTTATAAATACTAATCTATCACCTTTATTCATACTCACTTTTCTCAATTTACAATATATTTATTCCGCTGATACATCCTCAATAACTGTACGATTCATACAAAAATGTTTCTCCGATATAGTAATTAGATTATTAGGGATATACCAGCTACTGGACGATAATGTAACACTCTGTAATACCTCCTACTTATCTCGTTAACATGCATTTCGTTGCATTTTTGGATATGAAGATATTAATTATAGGATAGGCGTGTAGGTAAGTATCTTTATAATAGCTCTATCTATTTACCTTCATCGACACATAATATAATATTCAGCGGTAGGGAATCTTTATAGTTCCTTCCCTCGATAATGACAGTTGGTAATGAGAATCATTAAATTAAAATAAATAGAGTAAGTTGTATCTAATGTATGAATTAAGACTGCACCTATGTATAATGTGATGATAGTATAGTGTCTGATCAGTTAGATGAAGTGATCAGACGGAAGAACGGTGAGAGATCTACTCCGCATATGTGAGATCACACGTATGAAGAAATAAGTACTAGGATACGCGTTCGTCAGACACGTGAATGAACTGAACATGTGAACAATTAGAGAGTAGATGATCTCACGTGGAAGTGGACGTAATATGACAGTATATACATATACTTCTCATACATTAGCTAAAATGAGTCCATAAATATTGAGTAGACTTACTCATATACACTAAGTAATACGTGTACCGCTACTCCTCACCTCTTGTCGACATTTATTCGCTAATAGCCTCTTACGACAGACGGTAGATAACGTCGAGAGAGGACCATGGATTATGAGGTTATTTATTTACATCTCCTATCAAGCTAACAGAGTGACATAACATTCCGATCTATATAACATTGTACTATATACTAATTTTAATATATATATATATTAATATAGGTAAAATATATGTATGTATAAATTATATACTATATATTTCGTGTGAATGCTGTGATAGTTTGTAGTTAGTTATAGTGATAACGTTATATAACATAAAGGCTCACTCAGTAGATGTAATAAATTTTATGAGGGTATGACTTTAGTATGTAGATATAATATTTTATTCATATATATTAAAAAATTATTTATCTTTATACTCACTTAGCAATACTCAGAATTGAAATTGATAATTGGATATGTTAATACTATTTGTGTAATATCCACTATAAAATAAATAATAGTAAATAATTAAATATATATTATATATATATATATTAATTAAATATATATATATATTATAATATATTCCATACTATATTACTGAGTTATATATATATATAACAATCATAAAATGACGGTTTATGTCTATAAGCTACCCCTGCCTCTGCACGCCAGAGTAGGAATTATATATATATATATATATAATAATATGATACAATATATTATATACCTATATTATGTTTCAGTAGTAGCTGATTTGTGACTGATTATAGATATATATGTTATTAGTAATAGATTAGTAGGAACTCAAGTGAAGATACTCAATAATCGACTATCCCTACCTACAATCTCTAAGAGACACTCGTATGCTGAGTACGATATAACATACAGAAAGTATTTGTCCGAAGCGAGGCGTACATCTATGAACTATTACATAAGAGTTCTGCTTCCACTAAGAGAGCTCGAATAATGAATTTTTTTTTTTGATTTTTTTGATTTTAAGCTTTTATTATTTAATTTCAATTTTTTTGGTCATTTCACAAAATCTAGAGTTGAATATAACTATTTTCATAAATTAGATTCATTTGAAGTAAGTAATAAAAAAAAAGTCTGACCCAAATAGTAGGGTCCTTACGAGCCGCGCAGGGGGAATCACAGGGGTAGAACGTCTTTATTCACCATTTTACCACGCTGTTAGCAGGTCTCGAGGCGAACGAGGTCGAGCTCACTCCTCGCTGGCGGACACCCATTTAATCCCAAAGAGCGGGGGGCTTTTCCCTGGTGATACATACTCCTCGTACGAGGGCGAGAAAATAGTCTACTACCCGTATTAATATTCACCTCACGGAAGGCCGAAGAGATCCTCGACTTCACTTAGCCATCGTTCGCTGATACTCTTATAGGTTTAGGTGAGAACTTATATTCTCTTATCATTCTTATCATACTCAATTTTCCTTACTAAGCTATAATTTATTAACCAGGAGATTCCACAATTGAAATTTAATTATCATTTTATCGCTGTCAAACGATATTTTGATAATTTTTAGATAGCTTCAATAATCATGTTATAAATGTCTTTTGTTACGATCTGTTTTTTTTTTATTACATTTACTGATCTCCCTTAAAACGGGTCCTTCCATTAGGGGAGTGAGTCCTTAGGTTCAACTTGATCAACTAGAAGCGTCCTTTACCTGTATAATATTATTTCATTTTTGAGATCCGAGCTTCTCAGGTTCTCTCATATGGTTAGGGGCGTTATATATAGTTTACGGAGAGCTTTTATGTTATTACGTATGAGTTTTATAAATAATACGTTAGAGATACAGATCACATTTGGCATTGGAGTCTTTGGAATCTTTTTTTTTAATGAATTTAGATCAATAGAGAGGGACAGGCTCAAAGAAAATAATACAAAATTTCCTGTTATTCCGATATCAGTGTAATTACGATAATAAATACTGTGGTAAGCACAAGGACTAAATCTTGATTTATTTTGTCATGAGTATCTTTACTTACTCTCGCTTTCCCATTATCCCGGTTTAGAAGTATAAGTTATACCATTCATAGAGATCTAGTATTACTCACTAGTACCGGGCGTCGTGCGCCAAGGCTTGTGATATGACTACCAAAGTCATGATAGTCATGCGTAAAGAGAAATGTCGCACTTTTTAACCTCGCAATAAATGTAACCATTGGCGATTAGCTATTGATAGTTATTGAAAAATGTGACGCTCTCAAAAATGTGATCACAAAATAAAATTAACTACTGTGGATAGTTGAAATATTGCCAAACATAGATTCTGATATAGTTATATAATGTAAGAGAATTAATATGAATATATGCTTCACGCAATTAACCTTGGCGTCGATTCACCACGAATAAAATGTAATAAAGCAAAATTTAGAAGCAGTGCAAAGCTCAACTAGAATATATACAGATGTATCAAACAAATACTTCTCTTCTAAACTCTCTAAGATTGTTAAATTATAAGAAAGATAGACACAAAAACACAGATAGAAAGAGACAAGAAAAGTGCAAATCCACCTGTATCCTCCGAGTGAAGCGAATGTCTCTCAAATCCTTTCAGAGATACAATAGAAAAAATTCTACATCTTGAAAATTGTTCTATTGCAAAACAAATTGTCTATTATAAATTTGTCAAACAAACTTGATCTATACCGGATACACATGGCATTAGAGTTAAAGTGGTAGTTTAGCGTCTATCCGAGCTCTATAAAACGACGCATCTACAGACTTGTTCTCTCGCCATGTGATGGAGTGAAACGCACATTTCTCTCATACCAGTAGGAAGATAACCTACTTGAGACTTCGATTCCACGTCACAAGGTCCAATCTCTGGTAATGATCTGTCCAGTATCAAGAACGGTCCAGCACGACGTAATATTAAGTATCTCTTCTTCGCGATATGTGATCGACTTCAAACTGAAATGACTTTAATAAATAATAAATTGTGTTTCATTATACAGTTTTTCACATACAACTCACAATACACATTACCCTATACACGAGCAAACTATAACAACTATCATTATTGCTATTACCTATTAAGCTAAAGAACTAGGGTTGTAACGAACTAGTCATCAATCAGAGATTCGTATCAAACATAAATACATTCTTAAATTTAAATAACATTCTTTTAATTTCATCTGTTATAGAGCATTTAAAATTATTCTGAGTATTGTTTAAATATTCATTATTATTTCGTTATAGTAAGGAGGGCGAAACCCCTTATATATATATATATTTAACATGCGTATCTATATAGTTCAATGATTAGTTAGGTCACTTCTCCAACTCTACGATATATATATATATAGTATTACCTAAATGCCATGTTTTTGGGATAATATATTAATATATATGTCTAAGTATACATATTTATTATAACATTGATTATATGTCATAGTCGATGTGTGACAGTAGACTACTCTTCCCCTATCGATAAAATAAATTTACTAGGCCTACTGTACCTTATAATAATACATAATATATAAATTAATATATATATATCGTTATATATATATTCAGTATATCCGATTATTATATATTATAACTTAATAATTAATCATTTTATAAGAGTATATATTTATTATTTATAGTATTACTTATTACTATTTTTATAATATAATAGTATATTATTAATATTTTCAATATAAAAAGTAATTATACGTCCTACATAACCAAGATACAATATATATTAGCATTACTAGTATTAAGTGTATTATTAAGTATCTCATATTCATATACGAGCCTAATACAGCGTAGTATCCGTATATCATTTCATTTTTACTATATACTATTAAACTCTATCGTAATTTAAATTATATAAATATATATGTCACTCCAAATTAATAACATCTTGGGGATACGCTTATCTCACAAAACTTGTATAATTATGAAGTATATATTAAGAAGGAAGTCACAGTCTATATATTAATAGTCTTGGATACATATACTATTATACTCATTATTATATATATATATTAAAATTTCAAACGCCTACATTACTCTATCATTGAACAATAGAGTATATTATAAATTATATCTTAGTATTTGGTAATATCAATTAATAATATATATATAAACACAAAATTAATATCATATTCATCTACATTCAAATCACCTTTAAACTCAGAGCATACTACTCATATATAACAGTATTTATACTTATATATATATAGTATTAACTATACTTGTTTAAAAATATAATATCAATACAAATATCTCATACAAATCATATAATCCCATACCTCTCTCGATTGGTATATAAAAATATAATTCTTATACATGTTAGCTTCATTGACTCACCTCCTTAGTATTAGATTTTTAAATAAATATAGTGAATACGTACTAGATTATGTTGTAGTTAGTTATAGAATCCATGTGAGTGTATGAACAATTATATATGATAATATCTCACAGTGTAATATATAATTCGAATCACAAATTAGAGCAGAGAAGCGTACAATGAAGTGAAGGTCTAGTAGAGATATCCAGAGACTGACGAGGCCTCTTAGATTAATGGACAAATAATGGATCTTAAGAAGTAAATATATAAAATAAAATAGTTGAGGACTATTGTGAACTCATAATCGTTTCAGTAAGCGAAGTACGTATATTTGTGGCTCTAGTGAATTATATTATGCCTGAACTTGTAGTACAGGTTGTAGCTTTTAAAGTCATGAGTTGGGTGAGGTATAGTATATTAGGTCACAAATAAGGTATATATATAAAGCAGTAGCAAATCAGACTCTCTTACTTATAAGGAGAGTCATAAAGGATCGATTGAAAAGATCTGGATGAGTGTGGTGAGTGATTGAGTAAAGAGCACTTCTTGGCTCATTCTTTCGTCTACTCTGCAGATAAAGTCTGGAGTTATCTTCCTTCTTTATTTCCACATTTCCTTTCCATTACACATATTCACACTCCAAATATCTGGCATATCGACCTTTAATTTTGACTTTTTATATACATTCTCTAAATCTGGTTGGTTAATTTGTGTACGCCGATATTTCGAGAATACGATATCATATGCCGGATATAATGGTTATTAATATGAAGATTTTAATTATTGTACTCTGCAACGAAATAAAATATCTATGTAGTAATTAGATCTATCTCATGCGCGGTATCTTCATGAGATATATATTAAGACTTTTGATCGTGGGTATCTAATCCATAAGGGACAATATGAGTGTGCTCCATTATAGGCCCAATTAATTAATAATTTAATTATTTCTCTCTATGAAATGTAATAGCAAAATTATTTTAATTTAAAAAATATAAAGAAGTTATTGTTTTTGTTTTTAAGAGGATGATTATTACTAAAATATTATTTAAAATAAAAGTGAATAAAACAAACATAATTCTTCTGATGTAACTGAAAGACATCTGAATAATCACATAAAAGAAGTGGTAAATTACTCACGTGATTCATAATTTAACTCTGATCATACTGAATATATATTGTAATTTAATTTATTCCCATAGAACTTATTACTTATTTGCTACTTGTTACAGTAATTTGGTATAGATGTATTATCAATATTGCTAATAAGAAATATTTTAAAAACCATATATCTTATATATTTAAATAAATCAATAATATACTATGAAGAATAAGTGAGAGATGAACTCAAATTGGATGGGCACGCTGGAGAGATTGCAATAATCTTAAGAGCTATAAAAATATAGAATTAATGATTACTAACTGCTTAATATAGAGTTCTATTAAAGCCTCTCAGTAATAATAGTCTTTAAAAAATGTACATATAAGCATAAATTAAGACAATTATTAAATCACAATGATAAAATTTATAAAACAAAAATAGAATTGTAAATGCTAGCTAAAAGGAATTAGCCTATTACCCAAAAATTAAGTTGTTATACAATTATTAATAAAAAAAGAATTTTCATAAATAACTAAAATTGAATATTAATCTACCCGTATTAAATTACAATACCCTCTGACAAAATAAATGACAACGAAAATGCATAGGCGCATTCTTGCCAAGAGAAAATAGAACATCCATATATTTGGTGTGCATAAAACAATTTAATTAATAGATCTCAATATTCCCTAATTAATGAAAAATACATTCAAATCACTTTAATATTAAAACATTATAAGAGTGCCTGAGAAGTAAGAGATATTAATGAAGTAACATAAATAATATAATGTAAATAAACAGTGAATCAAAAATCATTCCTGCTTTATTAATTCAACAGAGTACTTATCCAGGTTCCTATATATCGTATGAAACGATAATCTATCTAAACCAACATAATTCTTGTGACATGGAATCCATTATATTACTATCTTGAAATTTTAATTAGTATAACATTCACTAAAATTATCTTTGACGCAACCAAAATAGTCTCTATTTATAAGTGATTTATACTACAAATAGCTAATAATATAATTTTGAGACATTTACCAATAAATAATAATATACAGAAATCTATATGGGACATACTATTTAAAGTGACAATATACAAAAACAATGATTTATTAAAGAAATTGCTCATGCTTATGAATTTAATATTGTGGTGTTTAGAATTGATATACTAAATAATCTAATCACTTTTATTACAAAATATATGATAAATTTAGTATAAATAGTTAATTATATATGATTAAGATCCTTCCTGAGTAATAATATTATAATGAATCTACATGAGACATAATTATAAAATAATGACAGAAAATAGGCTCCAATAACTAAGGTGCAATTACACTAAAATAATTACATCAAAAGCAAGAATTTATATACTTCTTTACACTATGATAAGATATAAATCAATATTTTTGTATATGAATTAGTTTTTAAAGTAAATTAAAAGAATTATAGAAATTAAAGAATGTTGATATTATAACCATCTTAAAATCTAAGGCAATGGCATAGTTAAAAGCATTGGAATAACGTTGTAAGCTATTTAACTTAATAATATAAATATATAGTAAGTAGGGAAGATAGTGGAAAGTTTAATAAGATGTGAAAAAAGATATTGAGATAATCATTAATATATTCTTCATGCATGTATATGACTAAGGAATTATAATTAACTAACTAATATTATATAGTAAATAATAAATAAATTACTAAATTAAAAATAAATAGTCATAAATACTTAGATGTTCATTATAATTAAATTATATATATAATTGCTCTTCAGTAAAATGATTAATTATAAGTGTACTAAAGGCAAATGTTGATTATATAATTATTATATACGAATCATTAACGATATACTAATGTTAAATTAGGTAATAACTATTATATTTGAAAGGCTAAACTAAAGTGTACCCTACCGGTGGGCGTCGCCATAGTTCGAATGTGGAAATTTTGATAATGTCAAAAGTTAAATTAAAATTTATAATTGAACAAATAAAGTATATTATATCTGTAGGCTAGAGTATTGTAATCATCAAGAATCACATAAAATAAACATGATAGTTTCTCATACCAAGTAGAACAGGTACATGCGAGAGGTGACTTTATTCATGATATGCCTAGCTGTAGAGAACAGGTATATTAATTCCTAACTATCTCACTCTTAGATGAACAATCCAATAAGGTTGACACGATTGTAGTACAATCAATGTTAAGAAATACAGCTAAATTAAATCAGTTACTGACTGCAAGAGTTAAGTCTAAATTTCCTTAGAGTATATATAAGAACCAAGTAACACCTACCAAATTAAACTACGAATATTCATTTTTCAAAATCACTATAGAATGACTCTCGGTATAATGAGACCGAAATACCTATCGCACAATAATGCTGTGTTTCTCCGTATCTATATAATACCAACAAACTATTCCTAGACAAATGTCGTGATAAACTTAACCCCCTTAGAATGTCTATTTGCATGCTAATTATATTATTTCCAACTGCTCACACAATGCTCATCAATTAACTAGATCAAGTACCTACATACTCTGTCATTTAATTATTAGTCCACAGTCCGGTACAAGTGTTAATCGAAGGATAGAGTACTCCAGCGCGACCCCAACCACTATGAGATTAAAATAATCAAATCTCAAGTATGTAACTATATGATGGCTCGTATAATATTCTATCAATCAAAGCAACTAACCTATGTATCCAATAGTCTTAGTTCCTAATATAATTTTAATATACATTTAAGCGTAGTGCTTATAAGGTTACATACAAGATTCTCAAGTATTACTCTTGCATCGTTTATTTTTATTTGTGGAAGAAAGAATGGACATTATCAAACCCAGGTTTGGGCCAATCTTATGTCTTGACAACAGATTTTCCAATATAAGCAATAAAAGAATAGGAACAAGCTGACCGACATACGTAGAGAGTGTTTCATCGCCTATGCCAGGTTATCAGGCACTTCCAGAAACACCACATAAAGCAATATTCTCTAACACAAAATCCTACTATATGTGTGTCGGAGGATTTGGTTCTATACTAAGTTCCTTGAAGCAAGTCACGATAGTGTAATACTATTATGTGCCACAAAACTCTCAGACGAATCCACCATTCCTCTACCTAGTGGGAACTTTCAGCCGGCAATTTAGACTCCAGTATCCCACAAGAAGTTTTAATGCCGTCATAAAAATGATATAATCACCCGACAGTTCGATGTGTGAGGAATAGTACAGATGTGAAAAGTTTACACCTAAAGTATAACTTAAAGTCGAATAATCCAATATTATCTTTAATTTTTAGTTAAATTCAAAATATTGCTTTTATACCATTCAAGATATCTTGAAATATAATTATCTCGAACATATAAATAAGTGGCAAAATATATGCTTTGAAACGTAGACGACACCGTACTATCAGCAATTATAAAATCGTGGCTCTCAAGAGTAATCATAAGAGAAATAATACAACGACAGACAACCTATTATTATAATAAATTCTAATAGACCATATAAAAGGTTGACAATGGTATGATTGGCTGTGAGCCCAATTCAAATAATATTGAATGGTATATGAAGGTGGGCATTATGTTTATATATTTCATCTATATAAGGGAATTATAAAGTAATATACAATAATATATTATTCACTTATATTATAAATATAAAGAAATAAAAAGAAAAGTGTAATTACTAATCCATTATGTGGAATTAAGATTTCCTGGCATGTTACTTAGTACTACCTGCAAAGATAAGCTGTATTTATTCAATAATCTGTGCTCAGAGTGCGAGACGGACATATTAAGAGTTTCACTGACATAATATTACTCTTTCACCAAAAATATGAAGTTAATATGTTGTGCTGTTTCAAAGTTTAGAAAGCGAATAATATAAATATATAAAAATTTATATACGATTTTAGTCCTGATGTTGAATATAAAAGATTTGTATCAAAGAGAAAGAATGCGCCTAATAAAAAATTGAAAATTCTGGTTGAAGAGACCTCAACATTGGGATTCTTTTTCTGCCATGAATCTTGTGGCAAGTTTTGAACAAAACAACTGCTCATAATCTATAAGCATTGTTAACCCTGCTCTCCGCATGATCAATTAAAATAAAGGCTAGCACTACGCTCGACACCACCGCAATCTAAACGTGACCATTTTATTCGCCATCAAAATCCGTACAGGCTTACGCTACCAATATGCTTAAGAAACATAAATTATAAATCTTAATCAGGTACGATACATGCATACGTCCACAAAATATAATCTAAATCGGCAAAAAACGGGGAGCTATTCTGTCAGAATAATACGCTCAAATATTGAACCATCACGGCTTGAGTGGTAAATGGCCCGCAACAACTTCTGACAACACTGTCAATCTGACCAAATTTTAGCAATATTGAGAATTAATAAATGCCATGAGAATACATTGACACTTTGAACTTTTTTTAAAATTCGATTCATGGTTGTCCGTTAAACACCGATTCGAAAAATGCTAGTAAATTTCAATAATTAAAAAGGTTATTTGGGTGAGAGAAGGGGAATAGGATAATGTCCATAAATGATTCGGGCGTTGGACGAACTCCATTCTATAAATATATATCACTTAGAATTTCCCTTTAGACGTGTCTTGCTTTTATCTTTATACCTTAGTGTGCGACTCAAATAGGATACCGAAACACTATCGATGTATTCGATGGTGCTGGTACGAGAGAAAGAGACAATATGAAAGTAATAGCGAGCGTGAGTGTTGAATTCGTTTCAAATCTCACTCTCCAGAACTAAGCTTTTAAGTAAGTCCCCATACTCCGCGTATAACATAAGACGCGATGCATCTCTCAGTACGTAAGATTATACGTCTCCTTGTTCAGTAACTTCGACATATACACACGATTAAATTAACTTCCTCCTGAGTCAAGTGTCATCACATGCACTCTACTGCTTATGAGAATACCTAACGAGTGTTAACTCCTCTCTTGCGAATAATGATCTCTCATCTGTCACTCACACTCAGACGCCATCTTCCTCCTCCCAAATCTCTACTCTCCTCCGCTCCTTCGCCAAGTCCCATATCAACATTAAAGTATTATTAGTCCAATAGACACAATGTTCGCTACTCCTCCAATCTCAAGCCCCTCTCTCCGAAATCCCACTAATTTAACACTCCAGTAATTGTCTCACTTTAGTTTACTATTCTATTCACTAGAGTAGTTTAATATAAAGTCAAGTAATGGTAAACAATACATGCGTCTGCTTGTTATCTGGCGAAGCGGTGAGCGGACAGCTAAGAAAGCCTTCTCCCCCTCCACTTTCTACACTTCTTAACATCATTGTTGATATTCTAAACTTGCTGGTTATTGATTATTGCCCACTTTGAAGTTTACCAAATCCTTCTACCTATGTCGCTCGAAACTCATTTGTCTTTTTCTATGTTATTATCTCTCTCTGCTCCTGTCTTTTCCAAGACTGCTCTTCTATATGCCTGGCTTTAAATTGGCAGCATTCTCTTCTTCTTGCTGGCTTCCGTGTTCGGGGTTTAAATGAGGTCTAGTACTTATTCACATAAAATTCTACCCTGAGTTTTTAAAAGTCATCTAGAGTGAGCTATCTTTTCTTTCAAACATACATCTAGGTATGGGCTCTTACATTAGGTCGACAGAAAATAAATCCCTTATCTAACATATAGTCCCCAAGCTTAGCATTATAAATAATCTCGGCACAAGCTTTACTCTTCTCTCTCTATCTCTTGATTCTCTTTAGAGCACGCCTCTATATACCTATACTAGGTTGCATATGATTAATCTTTGAGAGTCGATCTTTAAGAATTGGCAAAAGCTTCAATTATTATCTTCTGCTTGTTCCGTCTCACTACTAAGCAGTTAATACGCCTCCTGACCATATTACGCGACCTAGGTGATTATCTTTCGTAGTCTTGATAGGTTCTGCTTTTTAGGTTGACTATGTAAAAGGAAATACGCCAATTGAGGCTTCCCATTCTTCTTCTCCTTATATTTTCTATTTATATCTATAACTCTTTAACGTTCCTTCTTTTCTCGCCTTTAATATGTACACGTTGGAAAGAGTCGGTTTATATAGAGGATAATAATTGACATAAAGTGTGCTTTGCCTACGAGAAAACGGTGATCCGATAGTTGAAGTGAAGAATACGTAACAATGCAATGTATTACTCTCCAGTATCCCTGTAGATATAGTATCTTCTTCAGCCCAATTATAAATCCATCTCCGATTAAGGCGAACGAGACAAATTAATGATTATTCAGGTCAATCGCATATGAGCCCCCAATTCTTATTGTTCACATAGTACAGAATCCGAACGAAGCGCAATTGTTTACATGCTACATAGTAATTATATGCTCGCGACTGTTGAATCATTTCCTTCCTCTCACGCGTATAGCTCTACATATAAACAACTTATTTCTCCATAAAAAGCAACCAAACAATAATAAAAATAAACTCAATTTTAATGGTATTCTTTAAGGGTTACGTAAATTAGATTTCCAGTTTAAACGTTAAACCTGTGTGTATCAAAGCTAAGACACGAAAATTTAATATATTCAAATTAATAAACGAATCTTTTTACTATAAGTAATGTCAATAGTTAAAATTAACATAAAATATTGACAAATCAAACACAGAAATTTAGCGAGGTTTCTTTACTCAGAATATGCGCTCAAATAGAGGGCTCAAGTATAAATCAAAATAACTCTACAAGATTATACGCATGATTGGGTGGAATTTTCAAACAGACATTGTAATATCAAGTTTTCAAAATGTTAATTTATACTGTAACACTTAATGCTCGAAGTTTAGTGTTAACTCATAATTTTGCTATCGTGAGTGTTGTGTACATATTGAAGAGATTAAAATGCACTTTCTTAACTTAAATGGCAGTTTTTATGTTTGGGCTGCTGTAAGTCTAATACAAATGGATATTTGTTTTATTAGAGCTGTGTATCACGGCATCATTCTCGACGGCATACTTTATTTTTATTCTCTCTCTCATTACAATTTTTATAAGCGAAAATTAGATAAATAAATGATCATTTATATCATAGTTATACTCTCAGTAATAATATGATCCCTCTCATAAATGATGTCTTTTTCCATTTAGCTTCACTGCTCGTACTATGCCTCTCCTCCCCCGCAATGTTAGGTAAAAAATTTTTGTTCTCTCTGTTATACAAGTACTCACAAAGATTCGTATCTTGATCATTTTTAACCAAGCAACGCGTTATCCCCTCCCAATTTTCTTTCTATATTCATTAAAACGAGTGATTTATGTGAACGGTTCCCAATAATAAATACTAGTATCCTACTCATATACCTACCAAATTTACTTACTCCTCGACTCCTCTAGATAACTTGTCGGTTGAGGTATATTAATGATAGTGTCTGCTTTCTGTATCAGGTCGCCTCCATGTTCTGAATTAAATATGTGTGATTTATAGCCAAGGAGACTAAAGAATCTTCGCCGCAATGGTACATGAACAGTAAAATCGTCCCAGTTATAAGGATCTCGACTCCACACGCCGTTCTTCAGATCGGGCGCCTTCTATGGATCACGACTTAATTAATCTAATCTCCCACCAAGTCTTCATGAAACACCAAAATACAATTAGAGGAGTACGATCTCACTCTCAATGTCCGCGAGACCGATTATGAAAGAGAAGTGGGGTTTATTATACAACCTTAAATTAATCTTATATCTATTAAGAAATATAGTTCTATATCCTCAACCCTCATACGCTATCTAACTCGATAACCACCTATTGCAGAAATTACATCATATAATCAGCTGTATTGAATGATTTCGAATTGAGTATAGTAGGTTCTCATCATATAGTATACCGTATGTTTTTAATTAATTTTTATCCCAATAATATATAAATAAATAATGTAGTGTCTCCTACTATAATACAATATATAATAATATCAATAAATATAATAAATATTATATATCTATATATAATTTATCAGGAATTATTTTCAAACCAAACTTATATGAGGGTTGACTTGATCATTCGTAAACGATACAATGATATATGTCAACGATATATATATTTTTTAGTCTACATACCCGCGATTATTAGGGAGAGTGCAAAGAGTTAGTTTTCATTGGAATTTCCTCACATACACGTCAACAACCTAAATTAACCTAAATATGCGGTAAGTGTTCCGGAGATCCGAGCTCTCCTTCACCGCCTGAGCGCTAACGTCCTATGTCTCTTATCCCCAAAGAAACTTCCTCACTAGAGCGGATTCCCACTAGCCTGACTCACATAGACATATACAGAGGAAGCTGTGAGGTTCTCAATATCCACTTGGCACAGGTAACACTTTTAAATTGTTCACTATTAAAGATGGTAAATGAGAAGAAATTGTTTCCTAATGTTAATTATTGTATTTAGTAACAATACAAGTTTAACCTACTCTCTTAGATTTGCTACTCCCTAATATAGCTCAGGTAAGAAACCAGCCCATAAAATAATCAATATTAATCCACTTTTTTTAGGGTATGATTTTTTACAAGGTAATCTTGTACTGTCCATTCCGGGTGCGCTAATCACTTTCACGGTTGCATAACTCCTAACGATATACCCAATGTAGCTAGAGTTAACCTAATATGGTCTAACAAGAATTTCCAATAATAAAATTATTATCCTAATAGTCGTAATATATGGATTCACGGGTATCTCTCTCTAATAATATATAGTGAGATCTTCTTTAGGTTATGAGATCAGTGTAATAATATATCTTCCACCTCCAGTATAACCCCTGCGTACTCATACCATTATTGGCGTGTTTTTAGATTTTCCTGAAATCAGTTTTTCGGTTGCTTTCAAAAGACGTTTACCTCGAGTTGTCGCTTCCGCTCCTTCCTCCTCCTACGGTGATATATGAGACTATAAAACTATTCTTCCTGGTGTGGATCACAAGAATGAACTGGATGCTGATCCACTAATAACATGTGTGGCCCTCACAAATTATACTTCCCTTTTATTCCAATAGTTCCTCTCTCTGGTTACCCCTCTCCAATTCTGCTTTTATTCTACATACAAAGAACCCGTCAGAGCTCTAGTATTAAATGCACACAAAGCAAACAATAATCTTCTATCAAGTGGAGACCATAACCTCACCCAACCTTTATCGTAAATCCATTATACTTCATAATATAAAAGCTACAACCATAACTTATCTACTATAGTTGCATTTCATCTAATAACCGAAATAATATAACAGAGTAATATAAAATTTTAACCTTAGTTCTATATAATATAATTAACTAATCCTCTTACATAACCTTAGTAAATTTTAATACCTAGTGTAATTCTATCAAATCTAATTGTTATAAGTTTAGCCCTTTATAGAGATACCATAGTAGAGAGATCGGCCCACATAAAAACTCATGTGCTCAATTATTATTTACGAGATATTTAAACAAATAGATATGAATAAATAACATTAATATCTATTTCTCAAATGATGATAATAAATTATATATAAATTCTCTCTAAAAACTAAATAAATGTATAAATGTGCGTGGATAATTATACCGGAATCACAAAATAATGTAAGACAAAAATTAGCTCTTTTAATTATGAAATAATAAATATTACTATGCACAAAAATAATCCTTAATCTAAATTACAAAAATATTGATATAATATCTCCATATAGGTAGTAGAACAACAGTATTTGAGTCTACCATCCCTTAAGATACTATTTACATACACTGCTAGGGTTTCAGTAGTGAAACTAATATTCTATTCTTCTACTTATGGATTCTTTTTCAAACCGATTATATTACTCTACCGATCTCAGTCCCAGATTTTCGCATATGGGATACCAATCCTTAGTGAGATCTTTTATAAATACCACACCCAACAGTCAGAGACAATTTTCTTTATAAACAAAAAATATATACAATTTTTTCTCGTCAATCCAATTAATTTTTCTAATCGGATTAAATAGACTCATCTTATTCCCAAAATGTATAATTCCATTTCAAATTAAAACGTTAGATATTTATTAATACATATGAAAACTCATCTCTCCGAATTAACTCAATAAAAGTTGTATTTCCTCATTCCAACAAATATTCCCATCATATCATCAAAATCAACACACTTCTGCGGAGCTTTAAAATCTCACTCCCAGATGATTAGGAAAAGCATAACTCACGCCACGAACGAACCAAAAAAAATAATTAAAGAAACTAAATATAAGAACAAATATCTGAGTGATCGTTCATTTTCAGTTAGTGATGAAGGCTCGTCCTCAATTGGGTTCTTGCCTTTTACAAGGTTTTATTACAAATACAATTAACTCAAAAAAAAACTTCAACGATTAAACATATTGTGACGTAACCAAGAAATTAAAACTGCGCCAATCCTTTTAGACTAAAAGTAGGTTTATTTTACAAACACCATTTTATAAGGTGATCCACATGAAAAATGTTATATAAGATTATTTATAGATCTATAATACCAATATTGTGGCTACGCTGATATGATAATCTCTCCCGATTCACTCAATCAGAGCTAAAACTAAAATTATTTACGACAGCGTTCATCGGTCATGTAAAAATTTAAATACCCATGTCGCCCCCATCTCCCATAACTTTTTGCAGTATTTTCAACGTTTGAATTATCTTTCTGCATTAAGTTTTTGAGCAAAGCTGGTGGGTAGGAAGGTGATCCCGTCTCCCGACCGGCTGGGAGGACTTGAAAAAGTGGTTGAGTGTCACCTATGAAACAAACTAATATTCTCGTGTACCCCGTTAATGGCTTAAAAAGGACGGTTAAAGAGTAAAATTGTGAGTTTGTTTCCCAAGAAAATCTATGTTTCGGTCCCCCCTGAATTAATGATGAAGTGATTAATTGCACCTCTCCATATGAAGGCTGCTAGATCCGTTTTCTATATTTAGTTTCCCAATGGCGGGTAGGAATAGAAGCATATGGTCACGTATGTAATAAGATTAGTTTTGTTCGGACTGGGCGCGTGACCCGCGTATATATGTGTGGATATAACAGTTATGCCATCCTTCTTACCACAACCTGCTCGTTGCCCCAGCGGGATGAACCCTTAGCAATCCTTCACCAAATGTTTACGCATATTCCCAGACTGCACTTACCAGGCCGCATCACTCGCGGTCGTTTCTGATTTTCAACGATAAAATATCTGATGACCTATAAAGGTCGGGAAGTCGTAATATGGGCTTACTAACTTCCATGCTTGTCAAAGATCTCGATCTTCTTCCTGTGCTAATGTGCCCCACAACACCTTTTTGGTTGTTTATTTCTGGTTAAAAAATCAGTTTACAATAGGTGGCTGATTGTCTGAGATATCGGTAAATTTTAAAATTCCTATTGAGAACCCTTCACCCTACGGAATGATCTGCCCCTTTTCTTGGTATAGTGGCCTGCTTCAGCCTCGATCTCTAAGTGTTTTTCACGTCTGTAATTTGTAGACCACAAACTCCTCTTGTCCGTCAGCTTGTGGCCTGGAATCCAAAGTCTCCTTCAACCAGCGACTCGGCACTTTTGAGCGCTATAAAAGCGTCGTGGCCCACACTGGCCAGGGGAATAAAATCTACTCAACAACTCCTGCGTCTAACCATACTATCCTCTTTTCTATATCCATATTAGATGGCGTCTTACCTGTTTCACTCCATGTGTTCATTTTGTCATCCTCATTTTTTTATTAATTTTATTCATTATAAGTGGTCCAATGTTATGCATCTTTCATCAAGTCGAAATTCTCTTTGCTTCATATTTCCGTGTCCAGTGGTAACTGTATCACTACTCAAACGCCTATAACTGTCTTTACTATTTTATATATAGTAATGGTCTATATAATTTTAACGAAGGCGATGGTTTTTGTTACGCGGTCTAAAATAGCTTCGCAACTTTACAAGCCCAACACCCTATCCAGCGAACGGCGCTTAAAAACCTTATAAGTAGCGTGCGGACACTAAACAATAAGGCAAGTTTACGAACGGCCTTTCAAATAACATATAACTTCGGTAAAGTTTCTCTCTCGTGCATCGCGCTCAATAAACATAAATAGACGCTGGGTATTTTGCCACGTTACCCCTTCTTTGCTAGCGTGTAAAAATTCGAGGTTTTCTGAAAATTTTGTGAAAAAAAAAAAAGTAATTATTTGATATACCATTTACGCAAAAATCATTCGGGCAAATATCTCCCTTCTAACTCAAAACACACCTATCGCTCAACTGGCTAATCGCGCTAGCGAGGACGGCGTCATGGCACATGAATATTATTTTTGGCGAAATTAAACGATTCTTGATCTCTAAAGATTTCTGGTAATAAATTCTGTTCTAACGATTAATGGAACCCCAACACACTGTAGATGAAAACAAATTATATTATAAATTGTACATTCTCACATTTCACTCCGCTCTCTTCCTAGTAAGGTACTTCCAACCATTGACCGGAAGAGAACGCATCCGATCTCTATATCTACTCTCAGACGGCGTGTGTCAATTCACACCAGCTCCAAGAACAAGTATTCTTCATTGCCTCGTCATATTCTACATTACGCTTGCTTACAATTTAACATACCTCGCACGAATGGTTCCTCTAGCGGTTGCCGTCCTAGCGCGACATAGCTCTCTATATTACATTTTATGCTGTGTTTTTGTCCTTTCGTAGGTCTTTACACAATTTTTCTTGAAATTCCACACAGAACTACAGGTACTCGTGCGGCATCGTCCCCTCTCTACAGATACGATAGCTACTACCCCATCTGCTCGTCTGAACATCCTATTCTAAATTACATAATATTTTCCGCACCACGGCTCGAGAAGACAATGGCGAACTCCTACAGTGCTATCTAGTCCTACCCTTCTAGGTGTTCTAACGTACTTCGGTGCCTCCTTCCGGGGAAATACCCCGTTGCACCGTGGTCCCGGTGATTGGACTTATATGTTTTTTCCCGTCCACCCTCCTACCGAGTAAGAGAGGCAGTTTACGTACCTCCCGGGAATCCCCTGATGCGTCGAAGCTGCTCATACTTCTTGGCTAGTTAGGATAAGCCCTGTTTGTGACCTTTTAATTGGATCTTCCGTGTTCCCTTAGTTGTAAAGGTTGATGTTCAGTATGTATTTGTGAGATTCCAACCATCCGTGTTCTATCATCCGGACTCCCAGCCTTTGAACCGCCCTACCGAGGACGGTTGCCCGTAAAATTATAACGAATTGATTGTGTCTCCTCTCATACGATTGTTTATTTCTGCTTACCACCATCCCTGACTACTCCTTCCCTTCACCCGTCTCTGGTTCTTTCGGTGTGTTATCACTTTCATCCGGCTATTGGTGACAACCCAACGTGCGTCCAACCCTACTACACTACCTCTCATGATCCGTATTTCGTTACCCCCGAATCGTGGCCACCTGCTACTTTTAACGGTGTGACGCCCCCTACCTCCATTAGTAGCCTTCGGCTGTTCCTCCCACTGCTCTCTCCCTTACTCACCTATAAGACCGCATATGCCGCTCCATCATATTTCAGAAATCAAGACAATCTTCCACTTCTCTTTTCATCCTACGACATTCCTAATACTGTGGCTCTGCCCCGTTCAATAATTACTCCCAATCACCCTATACTAAAGAAATTTTTCGTCCCCTGCGCAACGTCCGAATGAATGCAGCGAGGGGTTATTCCAACGAATGCCAAAATGAGAATAACACATAACATAGAATAGCAAAGAGGTGATCAACGACATAACTTAACTCAAATTTCAAACACACTCTTATCCAGCACCACCTTTGCGCGTTAAGTATCTGAAACGTTCCAGCATATTATTAAGTCAAATTTAAGTTCTTGCGCTATCACCTCTACGTAAATGACTGCCGCTCGCTTATCATATAGCATTGCATCAATCACTTACACGAATCACTCCTTCTGCGGTTCTTAATATTATATCGCCATAACCTTCTATTATCGTCCAATCACACGATTAGTGTCCGGTAACATCCGTAGATTGATATAATGTGTGTTGTTGCCCTCCCAACTAGCTTCTCGAGGTCATACTAAGTGGTACCCTCTCTAGATGGTCGTGGTGTAGCTAGCAGCCGCTCCGCTAGATACTTCAATCTATAATTATAGATAACACCAGAACTACTCACAATCCCTAGGATAATACTCTAATATAAGACCGATAACTTAACTCCCTGCAATCAAATCTCCAACGATATTTAGTGACAACCGATGATCCGTCATATATTGTTTCGCTACGTTATTATATATGCTGTTCCTCATGTGCGAAAAATCATAATGTTGAGCCCGCTAGTCTCTCTAAATAAATGTTCTGGCCTTAAACTCGGCACAGATTTAATAAATTCACCCAAGTGGATGGACATTTCCTCACCCATAATGTGACTCGCATGGCCAGGCAGATGTAAACAGAAACCTTAAATAAACCAAATAGGAATTATCATAAGAGCCTGGTGGATAAACTACCTATGTCTCTCTATTCATTTGCAATCCCAGAGTGCCGTTTTGTGCTGGTCCTAGGGCTCAATATCTATATAACTCCACAGAATCCTTAGAGCCCATGCTATATATCATAACATTTTCATTTTTGGGCCTTAAGGACCTCTATCCAGCCATATTACCACAACCAATTGATAATAACTTAGTCAATAAAAACATATAATTCTGAACACATATGACGAATATTCGACTTTCAAAAGTAATTCGTAAACGACAGCAACCTCGCTGAATGCCAATAACTCGCGACAATATTTTCAGAATAAATTAATAACTATATACAGAAAAAGTCTATGGTGTAAGAAGGAGATTTTTTAACTCAGTATTATTCATGTTTTCGCATTAGATGATGACATACGTATACTCATTTCTTACACCTCTATCTAGATAGGGAACTTGTTCCTAGATTTCGGGGCGCATCTTTCCACTAATTCGTTCATTATTTAATTTTTTTTAGTAGAGTATTACTCTCTTGAATTTTTCAAATAAGGCAAAGAAATTTTGTTTTTTTTTGGTTCCTGCTAACTGAACATACACATATATTCCTTATTTTTTGGACTAGCGACTTCTTTCCATTTTTACAACTTTTGATGAGGCTCATGATGTAACTTTTTTCCCTTACCAAACACAAAGGGCCGAGGAGCGGATCGATAATATTATTCGTAATGGTTCCCTACGCATTCTTTTATCATTATTTTTTTTTATAGTGTGACTACAGGACTGGAGTGGTAACAGTATTGCTCTCTCGACCAAATTAAGTGATTTTCATCTATAAAAGTCGGACTTTCTCTTTCATGCATTTACAACCAAGCGCGTGTTGGGGTCCGCATGACATTACCCAAATGTCCAGCGTGTCATACTAAGAACAGTATGGTATACAATTACCAAATTTTTTTTTGATCCGAGATCCCGTTCCCGTTCCGTATGGGCGTTAAGTAACTTTTGTCCTAGACTTACTTATATTTTTTTAAATTTTATTTTTTTTTATTTTTTTTTTTTTTTTTTTATTTAATCCTTGTTTTATTTTTTACTCTTTATGTATGTTTTTCCATTATGTATAATTGGGTTGATAAAATCTTTTAGCTTTATTATTTTTATATTCTCTCTCTTTTTGTTATGACCATAATTTTACTTTTGAACGATTTAAATACGGTTTTATTTTTTTTCGTTCTTGTCTTAATTTTAACCAGTTTAATAATTTATTACCAATCCTCGTTACAGAAGTCCCGAGGTCCCTGGTTGTGTCGTCATTGTCTTTTAACAACCGGACATACGCACAGCCTAATCTTACCTGCATGTCATTAAATTAAATAAAATATCACGGTTAATAACGCTCTTGATTCTTTCCCGGATATTAGTTTAAAATAAAGTCCGTTTTCAAATTAATTAGATTTTTCATTGTACATATAGGTAGTAGCCTACGCCCTTCTGATCGATGAGATGGTTGTTAAAGAAAAAAGAAACGCCTGGACTTGGTATACTCAATTACTAAATAAAATTCAAGCTTTAAATCTAATGGGTTTCTTTCTATAATAACCGAAAATCAATCTCGCCCGCCTAGACATACTCCAATCACAATTAAGTTAAAGGAGATGAATATATTTGTAATAATATAATACTTTCATGTTATTGTATTGCGTGGTGTTTAATTCTAAATATTAGCCGTTAAATGGTGCGACGGGTATCTCATCAACATAATTCCCTCCATCCACGACCGTCTTGATTCCAATTATTTGTAAGAGGCATTAACCGTCATATTCCATTGTAGAGACCCATACACGCTATACTTATATTAGTAGTATACCACCGCATAGAAGCTGTGCTTAGTGGTGAACAAATATAATCTGGATATTCATTCATTCTTAATTCCTGATAGCCTAGAGTTATAAACTACGGGTATAACCATGATACCTTATAATCCGTTCGTTCTTTATTCATTTCCCGAAAGAATGTACCTTATCCCCTCCCCATGGATACTTGTACATTGAGTGCCCTATAATAATTCAAATAACTATATCTATCTATCAGTAATCTAATCTATTACTATAGTCAATATATATTAGTTATATATTACGTGTACTTAACCGTAATTGCGGAAAAGAAATATTATGTGCTCTATTATTATATACTATACTTACTTATCTGCAATACATCATCGCTGTAATCCGACTTTATATTCCACTTTATGCTATGCGAAACTTGACCGTGTCACATAAAATGTCATAACATGTCTAACGATAATTCTTTCTTCACTGTTTAATTTGTGAGCCCACCAATCAATTCCAGAACGCAAAGAAAACTGTATGAGCTATGGCTCCGAACAAAACGCACCTAACATTTTTATCAAGGCGTTCTCCTATAAATCATCTCCCTGGTTGAATGGTCATTCTCCGGGCACTATCTATTACCTATATGTTCTATGAATTTATTTATATAGGCTTCCGCCGTATAGCCGATTATATTACCAACTAACCGTCCTACTCATCGAATTTGTGTGGATGTTCATCTTTATCTGTGGCTGTGTCCTTCATTAACACATAAGAAACGTAGAACCGCCATTCTAACATGGGTATATTCACGAGTTTGGGTTTTGTCGAACTTACCTTTCTATCTAGGTTCCAGATCACTCTAAGCTAATTAAATCGTATAGAGAGTAAAAATCAATTCATATATCCTGCACACCAATATGTACAAGGTTGTTAAAATCCACAGTTTCACTATATTTCAATCTCGCTAGAACATAGGATGTGCTATTTCGCTGCCCGCTCCATGTCATCCAAGCGCCTCCGTATTAACTCCTTACTGGTATAAAGAACGGTTCCAGTAGGTATGCTCTATACACTATTACTAGGACTGGTAGCCCTTTGACCCACGGCTACAACAAATATTACCGGTGAATACCTAGCATAAATAATGAATTGGCGCAGGTCGCGCAACTATTGTGGTCTTCCTAAGTTAATTATCTCTTCGGATTTTCGCCTGGCCCGTGATCTTCTTTGACCCTTCTAATTGATATGCCGAAAATCAATTTTCAACTCCGTTCACCATTTTCTCTAATCGGGCCGCTTGGTCTAAAATTATAATGTGTACTCACTCTCGATAATCAAATTAACAATAAAATCTAATATCATACAATATATAGTTATCCGAGAAACTTATTTAATTATTTGTAATATTCAACACCCATCCTTGGCCTACACAGGTTTTTTTTGTTTCCCTATATTATCTCCTCGTTTAGTTATTCCAAAATTCATTCGTAAGCAATTCCTATCCACTTAGACCATTAAGAGTAATCTAGGATTTACCCAAGATCGATGGTAGCTAATGTATTTATAATTATATGTTATATATAACTATATATTAAAATATAATCAGTAAAAAAAATAGCTTAAAACCTAATTAATAATAAATTTGACGTTGATTATATTAATATTAATATATACCGAATATATAATTTTCAAGAAGATAATTATTAAATATCAATAAAATTAATTGCCGTTTATTCGTTTTATGCGCATTTTGAGTATGCTTACTGATAAACGCTAATAAAGAATAATGCAATCGATGAATTTGCCTTACGTTTATTATTTGTAGATTTCTTAATAAATTCGCTACTAACTAACTAATACGAAACGCATAAAATTTGCATCATATAGAAATACGTGTATAAGGGTAAAGTAATATATTATCTCCTATTCTTCATTCTATCAAGCTCCGTAATATATTTCTTATTTATCAACTAACATCAACATTAGGTTTTATAGCTATTTTCCCTTTCATATTCTTCAAAGACTGTACTACTTCGCTTCTCTCGTAAATGTCTACGGGCTTACTCTTTGCTCAACGTGAATAACAAGTGGTTAAAAACAAAATAACTATAGCTAAATGCAAATATATCATATTAATATCGATAAATCAAAACAGTATAAGCCCGCTGGTCTCTCACGTTCTTTAGGTGTGTTGAATCTGCTTGCTCCTCACATGAATTTACTCGAAACATCTCCCATTTTCAAAGCTCTCTTATATGTGCCCAATACATATCTAATTTCAATTTCATAATCACAGTGAATTCTTAGCACTTTCAGTATATAATTGCTAAATAATCTTTTCATGTCCACTTAAGATCATGATTATAACCTTATCAACTAAGCTCCCACAGATTTAGTTCTTCGATTCAAGTCTAGCGATTGTTAAAATTTATACTCTTTAAAAAGCCAACCTACAAATCTTACCTTTTACGTATGCTGGAACCGCATGCGACGATTTATATCATTGGTATTTTTTTTACAGTTTATACGTGTTTTTACTTCCAAATCATCTACGTGTTCCATAATACTAAGCAGTTGATTTTCCAATTGTTTAGTAATAAAACTATATTAAGTGATAATATTATCTATTAGAGAAATTATCGCGTTTTCTCTAGATTATGTTATACCTTATTAAACGACGAAATTCTTAGCTGTACTATAAAATGCTGTGTATATATAAGCATTTCACATATTCGTATAACGTGGACGCACATATCAGGGTTATGACAAAGATACGGTAATAATCTAAAACGATCTCTTAACAATTAGGACTCTTCAGTAAACACAAAAATTCTCCTCTTATATCTTAATTTCTCCCACATAATTTCTGCTGATATATTTAAATTATTATTATAGATATTAAATTAAGATAAAGTTCTGTTCCAGCATATGCTGCACGTAAGAACTTGCGAGTCGAATTAAGGAACTTCCTTTAGTGCGTCCCGGTCTTACTCAGCATTTTTTTTTTTTTATCAAGATTAAATAGCCTCTAAGTTTGACAAAAATGACCGCAAACTTAAGCATTTTTTTGGCACAAATGCAAAAACAAACGACAAGATGGCTAATTAATATAATATATTATATTTAATACTTAACTAGTAGTACTCCCTTGTGGATTATTGTATGATCTACCACTATGAGTCAATTATGATTAAAAGTACCGTTGTTCTGTTTTTGCATTTGTGCTTAAAATACAGTAAGATGCTTATAAGTGTGTAATAAGGTTCGTTTTTGTTCAAATAAGCTTATTGCAAAGTTAAACCGTCAAGATTATAAATAAAACATGCTAGATACTTACTTAGCACTACTGCTATTGAAAAGTATTTGGTTTGACTCTTACCTAGAGTAAAATGAAGACAAGCAACATACAGTGATATAATTTCAGTTATCTCCTATTATTATATTGCATACCAAAATAAAATATAAGTGGAATAATTCTTTAAACGGTATTTATTGTTTTTGTGAACATTTTATTTTTAACTATCCAACGTATTTGCGTAAATACATTATAGATTGGACAAAAATTCGAATATATATCAGAATATAATATATAAATAAAATGCTGTAGTTTGTACAGACACATAAATGCAATAAGAAACCTCTCAGAAAAGTTATTAACTGCACTAGTATTTATGTCTTTCATTTGTAATTATAAAGAAACAGAGACTCCTGCACTAAGAAAAGCCTAGAGATTCGCGAACAAACAGCGTCACTATGTCTATTCGATATATCCAGAGCCCGTGTTTGTGTCATCTTTCTAATTAACGATCACGAAACTTCACTAGCCTAGAGCACCAGTAACTTGTTAATATAAATCCAGCAAAAGAAAAACTAATTTCCATTGGTAATTGCAATAACTAGCAGAAATACCTTCGATACAAGTTATTCTCTATATATTTCCTTCTTCTGGTTAGCCCAAACATTTTTTTAACTGAATTAATTATTTAGTGTAACTTTTTAATTTAAACTTATGATACAATAATTAAGTGTATTCGTATCTCTACCATTTATATGTTAATTAATTCCTTTACTTTTAATTTTACTAACACTATATAAGTTTATATACATAGAGTTTGTGGTTTACAAATTATGTCGTTTAAGATCTCTAAATATCTAGATAAAATATTTGAATGTATAACTACGAAAATTTTCAACTTGTTCTCTAAATTGGTTGTAATTTTATTTTTCAAATTCGAAGCGTTCCGGCAGTCCGAATTTTTTACACACGTTGGCTGCACTTGTGAACATATAACATAACAATATTTGCTCAGTTCATAATGATGTTTAATTTGTACACCTTAAATTATTTAGTCTTATTTTTTGCATGATATAGATTCTTATTTAATTGTCCGATTTTTCGTATTTTTATTGCTATTGTGCTACACGCTAATGAGATATTACGATATAAATAAGAATCTAATTACCAGTAAAATATTTTTTAGCACACGAATCACAGTGTTTCTGAAGTGCTAATAATTCGATACGATTGTTTATCAAAAAATTGATCAGTCTGCTCTAATGCGCAGCACGTGGTTTTGGTGAATAAATAAACAAAAACTCTATATAAAAAAAAAATAACAAGACACAAAATTCTAAAACTATTAACACTATAATTATTCAAGCTTTCGTGGTCTTCATCGATGGATCAACTATTGTGATGGAGCTTATCCATTTGGAAAATAATTAGATTTAATATAGTCTAATTTCTCGTTCAATTGAAATAAAAACATTTCATCTCTAAAGATCAGACGTTAAAATATAAAGACTTGATTTAGACTTAACGACCTGCCTTATTTTCTTATTTATCGTTTACACATTTTATTTTATAACGTTGGAAGGTGACATTTTTCCATAAAAATTTAATCAATCTGATCTCATACAAGCGTAAAGCCTAACGTGGAAGTAAGTGTAAGCAAAGTTTACCTCTACCACGATGAATATTTTAATGGATAAATTATACTAAAGATTGGGCAAAGTATTTATACAGTCAGTCTACCCAATTAGCTTAAATTTTTTAAGTGCTTAACTCTAACATACTAGGGTGTAACGTGAACGATTATTTTAGTCGTATCATGTTTTGACTATGAGAATTTCTCGTTTAGCAAAAGTGCCAAAATTCGAAAAGCGCGCTTTAGATCCGGTATACCAATTATTTTTACATTATTTTCATATTCTCCCACACGCATCACATATTATCATTTTAGCAGTGGAAAAATGTAAAGTTTCCTTAAATTTGCTTAAACCACGAGTTTCTCGAAAAATTAACCTCGCTTCAACAATAAGTTTCTGAAAAAATAAATTTCTTCAACTAATAGTTTCAGGATGAACAAACCTCCTTCAACTAGATAAATAATTGGTTTATCAGGTGGAAGATATCAAGCTCTCTGGCATAATTCCAGAAGCTTTGCCTTATTACATATTTGAAATTTTTCTAATAAGCAAAAATTACAACTTAAAATAAAACTATAACTAATACTTATGTCAATTCGATATAAGTTTTGCGAGATAATTGAAAATTTTTTCAGAAAATATGATCTGATTCAAATATACTCCTATGAAATTCTATTCCTCATTTTATATAAAACTTTTATAATTAATATTATCTATTGGAAAATAGGGGTAACAGCGAAATCTCTAAATTTCTATCTCAATTATATTCAAAGATTGAATAATTCTCCTTTTTTATTTGCTTATAGTGATTATTCTCTTCAGACGATGCGTAATTTTATTAAGTCGATTAGGAGTAAGGGTGCTTAACTTATGCATATATTTAAGGTTCGTACTAGGTGGTCGCTTATGTATGTGTTCTCTATATAAGGTCTAACTATAATAAATGTGATAGTGGTAGTCTGCGGTATTATTCCAAGAAGCTTTACTGAACTAGACTCTTTATAGAAGCCCGTGCTGAAATATTACATACAACAGTCTACCTCGAGATTCCGGGTATAACTGATCTTCGAGATTTGAAATACAAAAAAATTTTTACATTTAACCATCATTTTCTTGGGAGAAGAGAGAACCCAGGAATAATTGTAGTATTTGACAATCTCGTTACAATTAAAAGTGCCGTACCTTTGGTGTTAATTCCATGAGCGCAGGGTATTCTTAAGACGAATACAGACGCGACCAGCTTCACCTCTATGATCTAAGGGAAAGGCTGGAACTCTCTTGTCATTATTGAACACAATACTCTATATAAACTAGGCTTATTATTGCGCTATGATCTATTTTATGATCTAACGCTCTACAGAAAGGAAATAAAATTTATATAAAGAGTATATGTTAATAGTTATTTAGGGTTGAAAGTAATGAAAGAATTAAATCTAGAGAATAATTAAAATAAAACTTGGATAAGAGGAAAGGGTATTCAACTCTCATCGGTTACACAATAAGTTGTGTTGAAAAGAGAAAATTAATAGAACGTTGAGAATAAGTAAATGAAACACAGTATTCAACAGATACCGCTCAAGGGCCCGTGGCCCCGCAGGAAGGTTTACTTAAATTCACCCGAGAAATAACGAGAGATTTAACAATAGTGAAAGCGGCACTGACTGCTAAATGACGACTTAAATTAAGCAAGTGACCCTCCATCAAGTAGGCACGACAATTAAGCAGGCGCTACGGACGAATACGCTACAATGTGCATGTGCGGCCATAGAGTATAGCACCGGACCCGGGCTAGCAGTATCTCGGGATCTTCTGGAAAACGCCTAGTTTTTAATGTGTGGGGCAGTATTGAAAATCCCACTGGTGTTGATGTATTAACAGGTAGAAGGTTTGCGCGGAGTGAGATTATATTAAAAAAAATCGAGATATTGCAAGGGTAACTGCATGCAATCGATATTAAAAGAAATAATCAAAGAATAGGTGTCCCTCGAGTACTTAGTCGTAAAAAGATAAATCGAATATATTGGTTTAAAAAAAATATTCAAATGCAATATTTTGATGGTGAATATCGTAAATAATATAAAAGTAAATAATGAATAAGTACCATAAGAATAACTCGTAAACAGAAGGAGATCATTCTCTCCTACCTCACTTCTTTTACACTAAAAAGCTCAAGACTAATATATAATATATATATTATATATCTATACTATAAAATGTTACTATAGTTATTGTGTGGTAACAACCACGAGTTGTGACTCAGTATATATCCTAAATGCTCATTTACTCACAACTCAAAGAGTATAATGTTAGTACAAGTGAAGTAGTAATAAAGTATATAATATGTATAAATATAGATATAGCTATATAATATTGCGTCAATCTTCCTCTACTTATTAAGTATATAAGAAGAAGAAGTAATAATAGTATAAAAGTGTCCTATAATAAGCCTAGAGTAGTCAGTATAGAGCAACTCTAAGTACATACTATATGATCAACTTGATTAGTGAGGGATAAATTCTATTAAGGCGTATTTAAGTATATATATAGTAAAAGAAGAATACGTAGGGGTATTAAAGTAAATGTAAATAAGAAGAAGATATAAAAGTATTAATAGTAGTAAAGAGTAAAGCTAGAAGAATGAATAGAGAACATATAAGGTGAGTATAGGACTGGAAGTGACAAGAAAGTAATAAGAAAGAACGTATATAAGATGTGAATTTAGCTCTACGATTTGTATCAAATTTTCATTATCTCGTAACTGTTGCTTGACTAAGCAATGTAACGAGTGGAAGAAGAAGAAAGTTAAAGAAAGAAGGTACTATAAAGTTAAAGTGGCAGGGAGACGGTAAGTCATAGTACTCTAGAAGATATATGAGCGGCATATCTTTATTTGTCATCATATATCATTTGATAGATAGGAAGACGCAGATCGCTACAAGTAATATAGCACAAAAGCTCACTCCTTGATTGAGAAGAAAGAACGAAGGATGGACAGAGGAGGCGGAGGGCAGCTAGTGAAATTATAATAAATAGGAAAGAGATCAGTGAATTACTTAATACTTTGGCACTGTCCGGTAACTCTTTTCTTAGTGTAGCATGGCTAAATCTGTAAAGGCCAAATTTTCGCAAAGGCAAAATACCCTCCGTGATGTTTCTCAATGATATTACCTCAAAGAGAAAACTATTTAATGCTGACGCAAATGGATTTTCATAACTTATAAGCATCTTCTCCTACTCACCTATAACCGACCTCATGAGTAATAGGTCGTTCCATCTATGTGTATATCTATCCTCCCTAACCTGATGGAATTGAGTGATATTAAATTAAAATATTATTCGCTTTTACCTTCTTCCATATTAGCAAATATCGAGGTATATATTTATATAATATAAATACACAAATATAAAAATAATATAAATATTTAAGGTTATACGGTGTCCACCTGTACTCAATTTTACATCCTAGTATTCAATATTAAATATATTTAACTAATATTATACATACTGTTATAATAATATATTACTATATATATATTATATTATATTATTCAATTAATTATCATTATATAGATATAAGATTAATATATAAGGATTTATTACTAATTTATTACAATATGCCTACATATAAAATTATAAAGTAATAGATATGTGAGCAGAAAAAAATGTGTAATGTCTTCTAATAATATAGATTTAGAATACAGCGTCACTTTTAATATTATACCTAGTGATAAAAGAAATTAGAATTGAAATAGATTATAAGAAAATAACTGTAATGATAATAATAATAGTTATGCTATGGTAATGAAACTAGCACAGTAGCTAAATTAACGATGAATAAATAGAATATATTAATTAGTTTTAACATGAAATAATAATTAAGTATAGATAGATAGATAGTAATATTGTAATTATGTAAATAAGCAAATTTATAGATAGATGATATTAGCAATAATTCATAGAATATAGAGTTGCCATAATAATAGAATGACCTGTGTAACACTTAGCTAAGAACCCATATAATATGAACCTAGTATCAAGTTACTTACGCATGCCTTACGCGTCTGCCAACATTTAAGCTCTCTGTTTCAAACAATGTATTATATTTCCTGGATTTCGTCCGTTCCTCAGACGCATACTTATTATCCTTACCTCACTTCATGCCCTCCTACAAATTTCTACTACATCCATTTCAATGACTGTCTCTACATAACACCATATCTCATTCTCTTCGTGTGAGCTGTGCGTGTGGCTCCATATATTACAGCTCGCCCAAGCTCTCTCTTGGCGATTTAACTAATATTAAAATCCTTTAAGTCTCTTGTTAATACTTAATTTTCATCCATATAAAGTATAAAGTTATTACACTATTTACGTGTAATGACTCTGAATATCTTATCTATTAATAATATATAAACCATTAAAAATATCCTTAATAACCTAATAGTATAAACTGAATAAGTAAACTCTCCTAACTCTCTATCTGTTGAAGCGCAAGTGCTCGCATGGATTATAGTCCCTAGAGAGCGGAGACAGGTTTCCGTTTAAGTTTATACAACATCTCTACATAATAAATGAAATCTCGAATAACTTCATAATATTATCAAGTGCGATACTCGGAAAAATGATGAAAGGAATATATTATTTACCAGCGAGTGGTCCCGGCTCCCTTCCGAGAATCTGTTTAGTGGTACGGACAACAGGAGGAGAGCATACAAATTATAGAGTTCAGTTCGTTCCTTTAATTCTCTTTATTATAAATTACTTATACCTTGTAAGTTTTTACTTGATATGTCCTCCATAATAATTTTATTTAGATGTTCCCTAAAATAAAGTGTTCATTATCACCTTCTTATCTATTTCTATTGACTCGCCATTACATTATAATTAATAATAAGGTTATATTTAGTTATACTGGATAATAGAGATAGGAAATATTAGTAAATACTACGTTAACTATTATAGAGATGTATTTTTAAAATATACTTTAACTAATTAGTCGAAAGCTCTTAATAATGTACATTATTTAAATCACTTAAGTTATTATAATCATCTAATACATCTGTAGTGCATTGAAATTATGTAAATTATAGTGGAGCATGTTTGTAGTCAAAAAGAAGGTATGTCTAATGTATGTCAATGCATGAATTACTTATAATAAGGATTATGTTATTTATTCTAAAGTATTTAATAGTTAAAACATACACGTGTGTA
>JABUQX010059236.1:42500-54121 GCA_015478945.1 Trachelipus rathkii | reverse complement strand
AATAAGAAATAGATTACGTTTGCATTTGCGAGTTTAGTTACTTTCTGTGTTAAGTTTGGAACTTGTAATGTAACAGTTGATTCGGTGAGTTGTGTTAGATTTGATCTTTGTACAATTATTGTTCTTATTTTCTATTTACGTCATTTTAGCTTTATTGATGGGAAACCTTTATATTACGTGAGAGTATACTCGTATCAGTATGATAATTAACCAATTTGTGATAAATTTTAGTTAAATATACCACCATGTCATATAAAAATTAATCATTGTAGTAGAATAGACTGACAAAAGTGGAATAGGTTACCTCGTCCTTGTATGCTATGTTAGTTACTTTTACTTGTTTAATGTGGACTTTTAAGGCATGTCAGGTCTTGTCTGTGTAATTAACTAAGAGTTCAAGATCGTGCTAAGTAAGCTTTATTAATGTGAAACTTTGTTACGTCCTACCAATATTGATTGATCTTGATAAAGAACTTGAATTTTATGTTATGTTTATCAAAAAATGATACTCGAAATGTGACATGAATCAATAGATCAATAGATCAATAGATCAAGATGACCAGGAAGGTGGATGGATGGTGGTTGACTGATTACATTTAGGTATGTAAAACTTACAATTTAGTAAAAAATTTGACTTAATTCAATAGATCAATAGATCAATAGATCATCGAGGGGTAGGTGGTGGTTTGATTTACTGATTTTTGGTATGTAAAACATGACAAATTTCAGTAAAAAATTTGACCTTAATCAATAGATCAATAGATCATGATGAGGTGGGCAGTGTGGTATGGCTGATTACTGATTTACTATTAGATGTAAAAACATGACAATTGTAGTAAAAAATTGACCTTAATCAATAGATCCAATAAGATCAATGATCAATAGCATGATTGGACAGGAGGGTATGTTGGGTGGCTTGATTAACTTGATTTACTGATTTAGGTTATGTAAAACATGACAATTTTAGTAAAAAATTTACATAATCAATAGATCATAGATCAATAGATCAATAGATCACAAAGACTGGTCAGGAGGGTGGTGAAGGTTTGATTTACTGAATTTATGATTAGCGTATGAAACATGACCAATTTAGTAAAAAATTTGACCTTAAGCAATAGATCAATAGATCACAACTGGTCAGGAGTGGTGGATGTGGTTTGATTTACTGATTTACTGATTTAGGGTAGTAAAACATGACAATTTTAGTAAAAATTTGACTTAATCAATAGATCAATAGATCAATAGATCAATAGATCATGATGGACAGATATGCAGGTTGGGTGGCTTAATTGATTACGATTTAGGGTTATGTAAAAACATACAATTTTAGTAAAATTTGACCTACATCAATAGCATCAATAGATCAATTAGATTCAAAGATCACATAATCAAAGATCACAACTGGTCAGAGTTGGATGTGGTGTTGATTTACTATTAATGCTTTAGACTATGTTAAAACGTAAATTTGTGAATTATAAACATAAAAAGAATAAATTTTATATTTATTATTTATTTATTATTTATTTATTTATTTTTTTTCTTGATGGCTCTAAAACATTTATTTTCGAAATCTACAGATCCAATAACATATATAAAACATCCAGTATTGTATCATACACAAATATTAATTACTCGGCACCGCATCGGAGCCAGCACGGTGCGGCTGTCAACTCCTACTTCCTCTGTGTCAACTCCTTTTTCCTTTCATTCCTTCTTTATTCATTTTCATCCTGCTTTCTTCCCCTTCGTCCTTTGTTTGCACTCGGGTTTTTTTGTTCAGTCAGGACCCCCTCAAGGGGGTCCTAACACCCTATACGCAACTTTAATATTAACCTCATATTCGAGTTTCTACGACCTTATAAACATCTATATAAACACACCAAAATTGTTGTTATACGAATGTTTATTAAACACGCACCGCAGTGGCTCCAGCACCGGTGCCGAGCCAACTCTCAGATGCCATATCAAATATTGCTAGAAATTCAATTCTGAATCCTCTGCACCAAATTTCAGCATTACGAACAACTTTCGATTTTTAGAGGGGTAGGGTCCCCCCTTCGGCCACAGGGACGTAACCTCGTCTGCGACGAGTTTCAACATCTAACCCCCTCCAAATTTTAACCCGAAACGATAACCTCTAACCAATATAGATATATATCGGAGCCCTAGGCTGAGCTGGAGCCGGACCGAAAATCATTAAATCAATAATAATATAATTAATAATAATAATAATGAATAATAATAATAATAATAATAATAATAATTAATAATATAATAATAATAATAAATAATAAAATAATAAACCTTTAACGATCAACGAATCGCGCGGTGCGGTGCGTGCGGTGCGGTGCGTGAAAACAAAAGATGCCTGTGCGGTGCCCAGTGCGTGCAAAGCGGGCAGAGTCGAGTCGGAGCTCGGAATCGGCTCAAAATTGAATTCCTTCTACGAAGGGATTCAATTTTTTCGAGTAATAATATACCAGTCTTGTACCTTTATTTGGTAGGCTACGCTATAAAAACACTTAATTACCTAATTAAAAAATGAAAAATTACCAATTATCTTAGCTCAAACAGTTCCGCTTATCGAAGCTACGCTGATAAGACATCAGAGGCCCGTATTTCCAAATTGTCTTTGAACCTGTAGAACTTACTATTCGCACCGACATAAAGGATTCAGGAGAGATATTCGAATATATGGCACTAACATGCTTCGCACTCTGAGAGTTACTGAATCAATGCAGAGGTGGGCACATCTGCACTTCTACTAACGAATTAGTTTTTGAGTAACGGGTAACGCGAACTCGTTACTTTTCTTTCATCTACGCAGCGTCTCCAAACTTTTTGATGCGACCCCAAAGACTATAATAATTATAAGTTGATACCGCCTATATATATTATATATATATATATATATATATAGAATATAATATATATATATATAATATATAATATATTATATATATAAATATATATATATATATATTATATAATAATAATATATATATATATTATATATATATAATATAGTAATATAATCAGGGCACTTCAGAGACTTTACTACTCGTCTTGGTACTATAACTTCTCTTCCACTTCCCCTCTATATGTAACTCATACTATATATAATAGAATATATATATATATATATATATATAATATTACATATATATATATATATCATAATATATCATAATATATATATATAATATATAATATAGTATATAATATATATATATAATAATATATATATATAATATATATAATATAAATAATAAAATAATAATAAATAATAATAATAATAATAATAATAATAATAATAATAATAATAATAATAAGATAATATAAGATAATATAAAACAAATTAGTCTCCCTTTTTATATATATAAACAATTATTGCTAAAATTCAGTATTTGGATTTAATACAAATTATTAGTATATTACTTGAGCGATTAAGAGCAGAATAAATGTTATTTAATTTTTTTTAAAATCAAAAACGAGGTTTATTAGATCCTAGAAAAAAATTTTTTTAAGAAAATTAAAGATTCACGAATGTGTATAGGTGTATAGCGTCTTAAAAAATTCTCTCCGCCATTCGGTGAAGCACGAGCTTACATTTTTAAAATTTATAAAAAATACATTATTCCATGCGACGATTCATACACTATTTGTTTCAATTTTATATAATCTTTATATTTATTATGTAATTTTTTTATTCACTTGATTAATTTTATCGTAAAATTATGAAAATTGTAAAAAACCGATAGCTTCTATAATGTTAATGCGTGTAAGGCACGAGCAGCCGAAGTAGGAGTCCCTCTGAAAATATATAATAAGATATATATATATATATAGTATATATAAATATATATATATATTATATATAATAAATAATATATCAATATATGTATATATATTAATATATATATATATATATATATATATAATATATATTATAATATATTATAAATAATATATATATATTATAAGATATATATATATATAATCAGAGGCGACTCCATACACTCTGCTGCTCGTCTAGCACGCATAACATTATTGAAGCGATCGGTTTTTTACAATTTTCACGAAAGGAAAAACACAGGAGATTGGAAGTAACATCGGCATTATGCCTATTTACAAGAAAAATTGATAAAAGTTATTGGTATTGAATTATATTCGAACAAATGCCACAAGTCATCGATAGCTTTGGAACATTGAGTAGACATCACAATAAAGTTGGAATGGCAGCATGGGGTTCCACGGTAAGGTCGACAATGGATATGATTTTGCACTGAAGATGATGTGTAAGATGACTTATGAATTTACCGGAAAGCTATTGGCCATTTCTATTGTTTAGTGAAAAGCGTTTGACAGTTTGGGCCGAGGAGATCTTTGAGGATCTTCAGGGAAAAAGATATGGGGTTAGCCTACCTAAATGATAAGAACTTTAAAAGCACTTATTGGACGCTGTTTGCCAGAAGAAAACCACAGATAGATATAGTAGCTGGTTTAGAATAACAACAGGAATATACCAACAAGAAGTGAACTTTCCCAAATTGTTGTCCATAACGTTTATCACTATTTGGCAAGTGTACAGGAGAAGGTGGATAGAAGATCGTTGATTACGCGGATGATCGGCGTGATCTCGGAGTCAAGGAGCTCTGCAGAGTTATAGTGATGACAGGAGGACTATTTTGGAGAAGAATAAAGAATCAATAAAGGAAATCGGAGTGTATGATGGTGGGTAGGAGCAGAGGAATTAAATATTAGAATTGAGGAGGAAGTACTAAATGGACCACCAGTTTGAATATTTAGAGCTGCTAACAGTAGGGTAAGAAATGAAATGTTTCCAGGAGCTTGAACCAGAGAATTGGAAGTTAGGACATTTGCCACTTATGACCACACCTTCGCTCAAAAGCGATCCATTCATATTACCGAGGAATGTCCAAGACAATAATATATTACCACATTATGAGGTCTATATTAACATATGGACACGAGGCTTGAACATTAGAAATAACAAAAGCTAAAGTAATAAGACGATAGTTAAAGAACGTGAGTAAGATATACATTGGGTGACAAGATTGGATAGGAGAAGGAATGATGACGTGAGGGCGGTGTTTGGAGTGGAGATATTTGGAACTGGTGCGAGAGTGTACATGAGGAGATGGAAGCAAATATTTGTGCGAAAAGTGTTTGAGTGGCACCGGAGGAAGGAGAGAAAGAAAGGAAAGCGAGGTGAGTGGAGGGATGTGAAGAGCAGGGAGAGGCAGGAGATGACCTATGGAGGAGTTGGAGGGGGCTCTGAGAGCGATGAAGAACGGCGATGAGGAAGCTTCGTGCAAGGACCGCTGACAGGTGCATACGCATACAGGAGGATGGAAAGGTGGGAAAGATATAGAAATATATATATATATATATATATCATATAACTATTATATATATATTATATATATTACTATATATTATATATATAAATAATATATATACCTATAATAATTATATATATATACTATAATATACTGTATATTAATACTATACTATACTATACTGATATAATATAGTATTATATAATATAACATAATATTTATATATTTCCCTATAATAATATATATATATATAATATATAATATTATATAATATATATATATTATATATAGATTTACACGATACCGTCACTCACGCGGGATGTACTGATAAACTGAGGGGATAAAATAAAATAAAACAAAAAAAAAAATACAAAAAAGAAAACAAAAACCTTAAAATAAATGGAAAGTAACCCACCTGTTCCCTTGCCTATCGACAATTCCCTCAAGGGGTTGACGCGGACTTAAGTAAGAGAAAATCAATATGCAGGGAAAGATAGCAGATGGGCAAGATTTCACAAAACAGTTGACTGGAAAGAAGGAAGCACAGTGCAGGCCTCTTTAACCGCTAGCAAATACCTAGGCGCAGAATATAGCGGGCCCTAGTATGCTAGAAACGCGGCAGACGACAGCAAAAAAAAGATAATTAATAATATATTATATATTATTAAATATATATATAATATAATATATAGTATAATATATATAATTATATATATATATACATACTAATATATATATATATATATATATATAATATATACCATACTATAGATATATATTATAATATTATATATATATATATTATAATTTAATAGCTTCTAGTGAATTTTTTTTTGCCTAGGGCGGAATAAATGGTTAAGAGGGCCCTGGGCACCACAGCGAGTGATCCTAGAGTGTCCAATTTTCAAAACAATTTTCATGTGAGAACAATGGCACCTCTTAGTGGTTACGAGGCGTCGAAGTGGTGAGGAATTTCAGAGGTCAATTCTCCGAGCACCTGCCGTCTGTAAACTTATAGAAAAAGAATAGGCAACTTAACTAAGTCGCAGGAGAAAGAGGGTCAAGGTAAGTCAGAAAGTATGGACTGTTTATAAGCCTCATTAGCCTTGGCGTCAAACTCTAATCCAAAATGAGGGTGGACCGGATCAACCCCAAATTGAGAAGAGTATTCCATACGGGGACGAATAAGACCCTTATATAACAGGAGTATCTGGGCAGAAGAAAAAAATTCAAGCAATCTGAACAGAATTCCAGCTTCTTTCGTGCCATCTTAGCAACCATTTGATACTGAGCCTCCAAGACAATTCACTATTTATTTTAGTCCAAGAATGGCTTATGTGTTTACGATACTTGATATAGAGCCCGTCGGAAGGGGAAGAAGTCAGGATGTTGTAAGAGGAAGATATTGAATGGAGTTTTTCAGAAGAGTTGAAATTTCATAAGATCGGTTACCCCCACTGAGAGAAATCGCCGACCAAGTATTGCAATAATTGCAAGCGGAAAGCTGTTAGGTGAGCAGGCAACCTCGAGAGACAAACGAGCGGAGTACAATTGAAATGTAGTGGAAGAAGGAGAGTGAGTCATGCAAGCTACCATATATATTAGATAATATATTATATACTATTAATATATATATAAATATAATATATATATATAATATATAATATATATGATAATATAATGAATATATAGTATATATATTATATATATATATATATTATATATATATTATATATATATATATATTATATATATAATCCCCAGACCATAACCGACCCACCTCCAAAACGGCGGCACCTGCCAGCACATTGCATGCGCGAAAGCTCGCCGTGTCGTCGGTTTATACTCTAGTGACGCACGCCTGTCCGAGGAGTACAGAGACACTCTTCGACTCTTCCGTAAGGAGCACCTTTGCCCAATCGTATTGACCTGTCCAATGAATGTTTCTCAGGCAAATGCGAGTCGCGCTCTCCGATGTACCGCGGGAATCGGTGGACCTATTCAGGCCTCCGACCGGTAATTATGTTTTTCCGCCAAGGCGTCGACGCATTATTATCACTCACCCTGGATGCCGATGACCTCCGGTAGCTGTATATTGCATATGTCGTCCGTTGCTGTGCCGCTCTCGTATACACGCAGACGTTATTAACATCGGTCTTCCACGGTTGTTCATCAGGCTGGTTCGACCTCGCCCTACTCGCCGGCGATCATGTGCTAGAAGGTTCCTGTACCGTTGACAACCCGCTCGAGATTGTTGTGTGCGCTAGCACCGAACGCGACCAATGCCCGGGTACCCGTGTCCTCGCGTTGAGTGTTAGTTATCTCAGATTACTTGATCTCTTGACAGTTGAACGCACTATCCTTCTTCCAGATTGTTCGAAGTCGCTTCGTACGCAAATGATCCTCGTCGATTATACCCCCACAACCTACTCCCACCTTCTCCCAGTCTCATTACGTGTGTTTTTACTAAACACTTTATCGCCACAGGTGCGGCCCCAATAACCTGCAGCGAATCTCTGCGGACTGGTGTTACATATACACTTGCTGTCGTCGTTTGAATGTGGGTTTCAGGGTTAGTGGGACCTTCTCGCCTGCGAGTGATCATTTAGATATTGGTGCGTTAATTTTTACAGATTATCTATACCTACTATATTATAGAGACTATTATATAAATTTAATAATATATATACTATTATATATATTATATATAATATATATATATATAATAGATATATTAGAATATAATATATATATAGTATTATATTTAATATATATATATATATATATATATATATTAATATACTATATATATAAGGGGGAATAAGGGAATCTGCAATAGAATAAGAGCAGGATGTGTTGCTTTCCTTAACTATAAAAATGGATGTGAGGAGATTAAAGAACACTTCGAAAATCGCACAACATATGCGGTAGTAATGAAGAGGATCTAGTTGAATGTGTGGGGTTTGATGGTCCAAGAAGGAATATGTATCTTAGGGATAAAGCCATTAGTAAGAGAGTGCATGGGTAGTTGAGAAGTTGAAGAATGGTAAATCGCAGGTATAGATAAAATTACTGGCGAAATAATCAAGAACGTTCAAAGAAACGGACTAACGATAATGGAATTACTTTTTCCAAATAACGGAGTAACGATAACGGAATCACTTTTTCGAGTGACGATGACCACCTCTGAATCAATGTTATACCGAAGTTGCCGACTGAAACTCGCTAATTCAAGTGTTTCATCGCTGATTGGCTATATTTGGAAGCTAAAATATAACAAAGAATAAAAATATATTTATATCGCGTAAAGAGTTTAAAGAAAATTTGACTTTTATTTACCCATGTCATTTCGCAAATGTTCCATTGATATCGTATGCCTAACTCCCGGAAGTTGCCATAGCCAACGCCAGAAACTCCGGGACCTCCTTGCAACCACAATATCAAGGGATGTGTGCTCCAGTCTCCATCGAGTTCGGTGTGATAAACTACCCAAAACATGTGAGCACCTTCTCGAACGTCAACATATCCGAAATCTTCGTCCGGTGGGTCAGGCTTTATATATATATATATAATATAATATATATATATATATACTTATATATAATACTATATATATTATATAATATATATATATATATATATATATATATATATATGTATATGAATATATATATAAAATATATATATATATTATAATATATTATATAATATATTAAATAAATATATATATAACATATAGTATATATATTATTATATATATAATATATATATAATATTTACTATATATATATAAACCGATATATATAATAATATATATATATATAATATATAATGTATATTATATATATAATATAATATATATTATAAATATATATAGACCGTATATATATATATTTATAAATAAATAATATATATATACTATATTATATATATATAATATATATATAATATATATATTATATCAATATATAGTATATACTATATATATATATATATAATCAAGCTGGCGCGCCTTATAATTTTTTGAGGTAGCGCCGCGCCTATCGCGGCCCTAGCCGCCGGACCTAGGTGCCGCCCTATATTTGTTTGTCACATCAACCGCCTAGCGCCTATGCCCTATGCGCCTCGACTTTTTCGCGGCGGTGGACGTAGCTAAATTATTGCAAAGTAAACCTTTAGTGCCGATAAATAAAAGCATGCTTTTATAAGAAGAAAAACACATTTATTAATTTCTGTAATTAAAAACACCGTAACCTAATATCTACACGTCCTCTCCCTCCTCCATGTCTCGTGGTCCATGTTTTCCCCCAGGAGTTCAGCACGAAAGAGCGCTGCAGAAGTTGAAAATTTCAGGAGCCATAGTTGCCAATTTATTGTAGTTAAGAACTCTGATACATAGTTAATATATATAAAATAATATATATATACTAATAATATATATATATATTTTATATAATATATATATATATATATATATACGATATATATAGATATATATAAATATATATAGATATTATTATTATATATATAATATATATATATATTAATTAATATATAGATATATATATATATAATATAATATAGAAAGTTTTACACTGGTTTTAGAATGATACAAGTTTGCCACGCTTCTAAGTTCTAACTTTTATGGGTAAAAAAAAATGCTTTGTTCCTGTTAATAGGCGCGGCTATAGGGCGCAGAGAAGTGGTGTGCGCCTTTGCTTAGTCCGCCTTTTAAAAATTGTTGCCTATGCGCCTTTGCGCCTATGAATTGATAGTGCGCCATAGGCGCAGCTCGGTGGCGCAACGCCCAGCTCTGATAATATAATATAATAATATTATATACTATATATATATATATATATATAAGATATTAAATATATAATATTATATTAATATTAATATAAATATATATGATATATTATAATATAATTATAAGTATATATAATATATATATCATACCTTTCGAATGATGAAATATAAAGAATAGCTAATATATACAAGATATTCATCTTTCCCAATATAAAGCTTCTGATCCATATTCAAATATAATCGAAGAAAAGAAACTGAAAAATACTCACAAGAAGATTTTATGTTTCAAAAGATATTTTGATTGGAGTATCAATTTATATATATATTATATATATATAAGTATATATAATAAATATAATATAATATATATATATATTATAATATATATATATATATAATAATATATATATATATATATATATAAATAAAATATTTTGCGGTGGTTGACATGTAGAAACTACCATAGTCATTGGGTCACGCCTATTAACTCTGGGCTGGAGAATAGCTACAGGATTGATTTCTATATAGACTAATCAAAAAGAAGTTTCAAATATGATCACAACTTCATAAATGTTTGGCAAAATTTGACAGTCGTGTCAGAAAAGGGAAACGCCAGAGCTATTAAATGTAGGCAAATTGGCAAGGACATAGAAGAGTAGTTTTTGGACAGGTATTTAAGTGAGACCTTGAAAGAGACGATGCCTGAAGGGTACAGATATATTATATTCAACGAAAAGATGATGAACACATTGCCGTCACTGGTTACAGAACCTGCAAGAAAGTGGAGCTACTTTGGACATGTAGTGTCTTTGAGTGAGGATGTGTGACCTATGCAGAGGAGTGCAAGGATCTTCTTGGTGGAGACTGTGGTGGTGGATAGAAAACCATTCACCAATTTCAGTCTTTACACATCAAAACTTTCTCCCCTCAAAACACAACACCTCTACTCTTGCCAATAGGCATTGAAGCCCTGATGTAATCGAACGATTGGAGGAAGCCGTGCCTAAGTCTCATATATATATATATATATATATATATATTATATATATTATTATATATATATATATATATTATATATAGATATACTATAATATATATATATATATATAAATATAGTATATCTATATATATAATATATATGATATATATATATATATAATATATATAATACATATTGAGAGAATTTGTTTGTAAATAAAAAAAGATGTAAATTTGAATTTTTTTTTTTTTTTTTTTTATCTTATAAAATTGATAAAGATGTCAACCCATTAAAGCCTTCTCTGTTTGTATACTCTTTAGGGTGATAATTTTGTTTTTTCATCAGAATATTATTCATAATTATATCAAATTAACTTATATAAATAATCGTAATAATGTTGATTCTATTTGCCACTAGTCTCACAAAAATTGCGAGATATTTTATTTCAACACACTACTTTGACAAATGAA
>JABUQX010059236.1:30000-35000 GCA_015478945.1 Trachelipus rathkii | reverse complement strand
ACATATTCTAAGCTGTTTCATTAAAATTTTCAACCACATCAAAAACTTTATTTCCTTAAATTTTCCTGAATCTACTAACATTATTAGTTGTTTTTTGACATTAGTAGTTAGACACTTGAAAATGGAACAAAATTAACATTTTTATTAAAATGACGCCACGGTCTGGAAGTATGAAAACAAGGAAATGTCCCGTTCAAATCGATACATTTGGTCAGTCCAAGGGGAAGTGATTACTTAATTACTGCTGCAGTTAAAAATTCGATCCATATATGTTAGAAATCTTTTATGCCTCATTTAGTCAATGTTTAGTTAAATTGAGTTACGTTAGGTATGGTAGTTAAAAGATATAGATACTCCAGTTTGGTTAGATATTTATAGGTTAGCAACGTAACAATCTAAATTAGTAATTGACAACTCTTGAAGACGAAATTTGATTGGATGAAATAGAATTCCCAAAGCGCTCTTAAATTACTCGAGACAAAGAAATTCTTTTTTATTTATTTTCACCTTTTAGCATCATATAAACTTTATTTTGAAATTAAATATAAACTGTTATATAAACTTTCTCATAAGAATATATTACCAGTAAAACTAATTTTTCTATCAGGCACATAATAATAATAATAATAATAATAATATAATAATAATAATAATAATAATAATAATAATAATAAAAATGCTCCGATAATTATGAATTAAAAGAAATTGTACTTATTATTTTATAAACATTTTTTAAATTTATTTTTATTATTTATTATCTGTGCTTACTTTTTATTTTGTTTCTACTTTATTGCTGTTCTTACTTTAATTTTATGCAGTCCATTTTATAAATTTTAAGTCTATTTCTTATTTTCTTATTTTTATATAGACTATTTTATTAATTTCAATTTTATTTTCATTTCTGCTTTATTTAATATTCAAACTTAATAATTGGTAAGTTATAATGTGAATTTTGAATAACACAAGCTTATTTATAGCATAGTATTTATAATGTGTTTATAGGTAGTGATGAGCTAGAGCTGGTTCGTTGCCGATTTAGCGAACCGGTAAGTTAATCTTTTTTCAGTAAAGTGTATCGGTAGTTATAACTCTTTGAACCGGCAGCTAACTCTTATGATAAAGCAGAGCTTTGTTTTTGTCTATGACCGGTGAATTGACAATGTATATTAATATTTTGTTTATAATTTTAAAATTTTAATATTAATGTCACAATTAGAATGTATGCTAATAAATGCATTATTTCTACCATTGCGTAGATACAATAGTACAGTCACAACATACGTAGTTAAGCAGTAAGCCTTTTTATCCCTTAAGGGGTTTTAACGACCATACTTCGGACCGATTTTGTAAAGGTTAGTGACGTAATACAGGAGTTTGGCCACTGAGAGCAAAGAACCAATCATTATCTAGCAGGAAAACAGTTCAGCCAATCAGAGGATCTGGGCAGAATTTACCCTATATAAGGTAAAATTTGTTTGGGATAGAAGAATGAAATGATTTCCACATACGAGTATATCGTATTATTAGTGAACCTACGTAATTGATTACATGTGACGTCATAGACAGCGGAGGAAATGGGGAAATGTTTTTTTCTCCTTCTAGCATGAAGATAAAGCGTAACAAATTTTTGTATCTGAAATTAGAACTAAATGTATCTTCCGGAGGTTCCCACTTCCCACAGGGCGGCGTGGGGGTAATTCGAGAATGAGCTGTTAAGTAAATTTTTTGCCTTTTTTAAATCCCTTTCTCATTATACACGGTTGTCATATCACTTCATATTATTAAATTTTGACGATTTCTTAGTGATTTCGTCCTCAGTACTTCAACATTTCTTTCGTTATTTTATTTTTCTCTTCCACGGATGCCATGTAGCTTAAAGAGCATGTAATGGCCTTTTAGATTTCCTCCACGTGAATAACAGTTCACTTTCTCAATAATAAGAATTATTGAATTATAGAATCGATATTTTCCAAAAATGCAAAAAGAAATGACTAGATACAGAAAACCACTAAAACGACGATTAGAGGTCAGAAAAAGTTGCCGTTTTCTTTTTATTAGTCAAAATTGGCTGAAAATTAAGAATAATATGTCCATTTCGGGTTTGGGGCTAAAATGGATTAGCCCCAAGCCAACATTAGACCCTCCCCATAAGAGGATAGGCCAAATTATTTGACAGCTTTATCTTCATTATACATACTCTAGCAATTCCTATGGCAAATTCTTAAGTATTATGTTGTTAAGCACATTGAAAAGTACAATTCTGGTATTTAAATTTTGCTCCTACAAATATTCCTTCAACATAAATTTTTATTTAAAAATAATGTCACTTTTGTTGCAATTTATAGGCAACTTATTTCTATCAAAACTATTTTGAGGAAGTTACAGCTATAACAATGGTTTCTAAAAAAAAAAATTCAAAGTTCTTTTTTTTTTCAGGGTGTTCAAAAGTGATTTAGGGTGTTAGTCTTTTTTTTTTTACCAATTTTTGCAAATTTTCAGATCCAAAATATATTTAATCAAATATTTAAAACCCTAGCTAACTAACTAAACCTATCTAATATATACACTTCAAAATATCCTCAATGTAAATTAATACACTTTAAATCAATATAGTACACTTAATCGTTATCGTAATTCAAATTAGCACAGAAAAGGTAACAAAGTATCTCTATGAAAATGTGCTATAAAAAGTCAGCCCTTCAGAGAAGGTTCCAACTTCCGAAGGAAATTTTTGGGAAATTTGTGCAGAATTTCATTAATTTCCTTCCAATGTTTATAAACTAAATAGTAAAATTATTTGGAGTTCAAAAACTTTAATTTTCATCGTTTTCTGCCTCTAAGCATTCGTTTTTTTTAATTGCCAAATTGCTAATATATCAATTAAAATCTTCCACAGAAAATTGTTCTATGTAAAATCCTTTATAGGTTTATATTTCTTCCAAATCTGAAATTGAATTTTTTTTTACAATGTTTATTATTGGGGAATTTTTTTCCTCTGAAAACCAGTGAAAAATACATTTCTTCAACTTTATCAAGAAAAAAAATTCGACAAAAATTCCATACTTTCCCTTCAACTAAATTAACAAACCTTTGTTTAATGGTTTTTGTTGTGCTATTCGCCTGAGGGACGCTGCCTTCAGTAATTATAGTCTTCAAACTGCGTAAGCTCGTCTAACTTATATTTCATCCCGAAATCGCGCAAAATCTAATTTCTGTAACCCTAAAAACTTTTATCCCAAGTAAATGCAATAATCTTTTTGGTGGTTTATCTTCCTTAAGATAATTCTGGCATTTTGCAAAAAATGTCAATTTTGCTTCTTCCCTCTTTCCCAACTCATGTATCCTTCGACGGCACAATGCCATCTTAAATTGCCTAAGATGAACTCGATCTCTGCTCAAACCTTTGCTTCTAATTCTGTCTTAAACGATTTCCGTGCTATTCATCCTATCATCCTCTCCAACTCATTTATGCCGAATATTCAAATTTCTTCTAAAGATGTCGTTTCTGCGGTCTCTCAGCCTACTACTAAGGGGTACGGTACTGATCGTATTTATCCTTAAAAAAAAAAAAAAAAAAAAAAAAAAAAAACTTGTGCTTCCGAGCTTACACCGAGTCTAGGGAAACTATTTCGACTCTGCCTTTCCTTTCTGCAGGAAACGTCCTCTCGTTCAACTTGTGCTGAAAAGTGGGGACCCCTCTCAACTCTCTAACTATCGTTTTAACCTGTTATTTCTAAAAAATTTCGAATTTATCCTTAAGAAAATCTGGAAACCTCTCGATTCTTCAAATATTATCCCTGATCGCCAGTAATGGCTTTCGTAAGGAATACTCTACTGGCAATCTTTCTTCTCTCTCTCTCCTTCTTGGTCTCAATCCTTCGACATTTCGGTGGAATCCAATGCTGTGGCGCTTGACACGTGGAAAACCTTCGATAGAGTTTGTTCTATTGCAGCTGTTGTAGACACCCTATCGTTTATACATTAATTCTATAAATGGTGGTTATCCTCAGGGTTGTCCTATCCCCAACTTTTTCTACTTTTCAAATTTAATCTTTAATTTTGAAAAGAGGTCCCACACAACAATAATTAGCTCACAATAGGTGGGCGGCTAGGAGCAACTAACCTTATTATTATTATTAGTAGTAGTAGCAGTAGTAATAGTAGTAGTAGCCTCTAATCTTCCTTGCATTTCTAATTGGGACATCGAGAACAGGTTTTCAATGCCTCAAAAACTCAATTCCTTCATCTTTCTACCAGACAATCCTCCACACAACGCAAACCTTCGTCTGCTTTTAATATTCTTTGGGGGGGGGGGGATTCCTTTTCTCGTGATCTTTCTTGGAAGGATCACATTACTTTCTATTTCTAAAGAGGTTGGGTGTTCTGAGGCACATTCCGAATTTTTTCACGTCACCCTAGTTGCTAGATCTTTATAGGGGTATCGTTTGCCCTTGTATGGATTATGCCTCGCACATCGGGGTGATTTCACTAACACAGTTCCCCTCGAAAAGGCGGAGTGAGTCTAGGGATTTTCTACTCTCACGCATCTTTCTAACCATCGAACTGTCGCGTCACGCTCTTTATACTATCACTATTACAAAGGATACTTCTCATCTTACCCTGGAGTCTCATACCTCCACCATTACATTAGGGGGGGGGGGAGTTCTTCGTGCGAGTCTTTCTATATAGTCTCATTCTTTCTCTGTCCATATCTCTAGCCCCAGACTTGACCGATATGCTCACTCTTACATATACTCCACCGGTGGTAAAGTTTGGAACACATTCCCTTTAACTATTTTCTCAACTTCATTTGACTTACATACCTTCAAACTCTGTGCATAGAGACGTTGGTCTTTATATGGGTTCTGGTTTGTAATTTGGTTATGCCTCTGGTCTTCGCCACAGAGGAGACAAAAAAACGTTTCTCTGGATAACATTTAGACCAACCCTTATAGAATAAAATTATCGATTTTGTTTTAATGAAAGAACGACACAATCAG
>JABUQX010059236.1:15000-25000 GCA_015478945.1 Trachelipus rathkii | reverse complement strand
TATCGTCAGTACAATAAAGAAAATCTTTTGAAAGCTGCTTTATTAGTGAAGAAAGAAAAATATTCTTTATATAAGGCTTCCAAAGAATGCGATGTGCCCTGGTCTACACTTAAAAGATTTTCTCAAACGAACTTTTGATAATACCGAAACTCTTCAACAGCATATACCTAAAATGGCCAAACCATTTGTTTTATTTGTAGAGCTTGAGCAAAAGGTTGTCAGGTACATCATTACGGAGCAGGAATTAGGTTTTGGTTTAAATGTCACACAAATACGAAAAATAGCACACAATCTAGCAGAAGCAGCTAAAATCGAACACCCATTCAACAGAGAAAAGAAATGTGCAGGAGACTGGTGGTGGAAAGACTTCTAAACTAGACACGGTTTAAGCCTTAGAATGCCTGAAAATATGGCAGCCTATCGTTCATCTACGGTTAATAGAAATATAATAAATGATTTTTACGATAAGTTACGAGATCTAGTAACTTATCTAAAGTTAGAAGATAGGCCAGATTTGTTATGGAATTGCGACGAGACGGGATTATCATATGTTGTGAAGCCATCAAAGATTGTGACTGGAATTGGGAAGAAGTATATTTATAAACGATCATATGCTGACCGTAGTGAAAATTATACCATGCTGGCTTGTGCCAATGCCAGTGGACATTGGATTCCACCCATGATTATATTCAAGGGGATCAGAATGTCAGATGATCTGAAGAAAGATATCATTCCAGGATCTATGGTAAGGCTTTCTACAAAAGGCTGGATAAATAGTGACCTATTTCTTGAATGGTTTAATCATTTTATTAATAGCCTTCCCTCCTCTAGGACGGTAATTCTAATAATGGATTCCCATGCATCGCACATATCGATCGGTTTGATTGATTTAGCAAAGAAGAACAGTGTCTTTTTACTCACCTTTCCCTTCCATACAACTCACATTTTACAACCCTTAGATGTAGGTGTATATCGTCCTTTCAAGCTAGCGTGGAGCAAGTCTCTAAATGATCATATGCTTTACAATTCAAATAACAAGCCTAACAGATCCGACTTCCATCGTCTGATGAAACCAGTTTACTTTAGTGCTTTCTCACCGGAAAATATCACATCGAGCTTCAGGAAGACTGGTATTTACCCCTTTGATCTAAATGCCATCACGGATGAGGCGATATCCACCTCTAAGGTTACACACAGGCCACTTGAAGCTAACGTTTTACCGACGGAAACACAAAATGATATTGATGAGATTCTTGCAGTGCCATCTATTGAAAGGAGTATAAGTCAGCGGAAGAAGAAAAACGATGGAAGGGCAAAATGTTTAACCCCACTACAAGAATTCAATAACAAACCTAGAGGTACATATTTTTTCATATTAGTGATGTTAGTGTAGCGTACAATAAGTAGATATTTAAAAGTAATCTCGTTTTTATCTTCGCAGGAAGACCAAAATGCTCTACTAGAGAAATAGAGTCAGGGGCAAGTACATCTGGAATATCTGGTAAGAGAATGCGCAAAGGAGAAGATTGTGACTGTGGAGTATGCGGAATAAACTATATGGAAGTTGTAAAAATGAAAACGGGGGCAGAATGGATTCAGTGTAGCTTTTGTAGAGTATGGTACCACGCCAAATGTCAAAATACAACCAGTGATGATGTCTTCATGTGTGATGGATGCCATTGTAGTGAATCCGAGGAAGAGTAGGGTATGAAGATTTATTTACTTATGTTTGCATTTAATTAACTTACTACTTATTGTTTCCTTTCAATCCCAAATTATATATATGTCACGAAATTATCAAGGAAGAATCACGAAATAAACAACCGCTTTATAGTTGGAGGAAAGGTTCTCATATTTCAATGGCAATGTTAATTTTAAAAGTTTTTAATGACAAAATCGTATACACCAAGGTCTATTTTAAATACCTATATTTGTAGATTACAGAAATGTTAAGTGAATCGCATACATATTAGGAAAATGTTAGTTTTATCACAAATATACCCATGTTTACGGGTAAACATGGGGTATATTCGTGACATTGGTTATTTCGTTATAGATTTTTAATGCTTTTTGATGAAATAACCAATGCTTGAAATTGTTTTAAATTTTGCTCATAGATGGCTCTATTTGTTAGAAGTAATTTAAGACATTGTTTTAAGCGATAGCTTAACGCTTACGGTCTCAGTGACTATTCTTGCTTCGTAAGGGAAAGCCGCGAGCAATTTTTCGATCATGTAATAGTGCATCAAAATTGAAGTGATTTTTATTAAATACAAAAGGAGGTATGCTGCCTAAATCTTGGTGTTTTTGATTTATTTGATATTAAATGATTTTTAGAGTCAATTTCCAAAAGTTTATGCACAGTAGTTCGCATGTTATTGACTTAGCAATCTTAGCGTGAAAATTAGTAATTTGTTTCACTTGATCTCGAAAGCTCTGATACCTTTTACGTCATACTTATATATTTAGGCTTAACTTGATTATACAAATTTCTGACAATTTTTTATGATAGAAATGATGTTACTTCACACTTTTTTGTAGGCTCAAATTTACATAAAGCATATCACGAAATCATCAATATATATATTAGGTATGGGTTCTCTACCACAATACAAACAATAAAGGTTACATTAACATATATTTAAAATTAGTTTATAACCGAGATATTACATGTTAAAGTTGTATTTCTCCGAACACTAGCATACGTTCATTTGTTTAACAGGTGAGTACATTTCTGTCATTCCGTATTAGACTCTGTGGGTGTAGGTTACTCATCTGATTGTCTCGTTCTGTGCGTTTACGTGTGAGTGAATAGTGTGTCGTAAGTTCAAGTTAAGATCATCATGGGTGACACCACGAATGTGTTCCCATTTGCAGAACAAACAGACATGCTTTTAACGTATGGCGAGGTACATCAAAATGGTCTTGCTGCCGTTCGAAGATATCGTGAAAAATATCCCAACAGTGCAAGAATACCAGATCGTAAAACGTTTGAGGTCATTGTAAGACGCCTCATGGAAAATGGCACGTTAAAGCCTGTATGAGTAAACGCCGGTCAACAAAGACATAGACGTACTGCTGACGAAGAAGAAATACTCGATGCTGTTCAGTTATTTCTTAGTACTAGCACCCGAAGATTGTCTCTCCGTTTCGATGTGTCCTCTACCAGCATATGGCGAACATTGCGCGAACAACAACTGTATTCCATTTCCCCCCCCCACCCCCACGTTACCGTGTGCTAAGAGCTGCTACCACAGGATTATGACAAGCGCAGACAATTTTCTCCCAGTGGTTTATTTCGCAAAAATGCACACGAGATCTTAACTTCCTGAGCCGCATGCTCGTTACCGATGAATCCTGCTTTACAAGGAATGGGATTACTAATTATCGAAACACCCATACCGGAGACGATGAAAACCCTCATACGACAGCTAATACACATTACGAACATACCTTTTCATTAAATGTCTGGTGTGGTCTTCTATGCGACAATTTAGTCGGCCCCTTCTTTTTGCCACCTAGGCTTCCAGGGGTATCTTACCTGCAATTTTTGCAGCATCATCTACCTACAAGATATTCCGATTGCCAATAGGCAGGGGATGTGGTTTATGCACTACGGTGCACCGGCTCACTATTCGCATATTGTCAGGAATTATTTAAGCACAACCTACGGTCACCGATGGATAGGGCGGTCCTGTGAAATGGCCACCACGATCCCCTGATTTAATGCCATTGGATACTCTGTGGGTGTATGAAGTTTATATATACTATATATATATATACTATATATATATATATATATATATATAATATATATATAGTATATATATATATATATATATATATATATATATATATATATATAGTTGGTGGCGCTGGTTTGGGATAGCCGGCCTTAAAGTTCGATTTCCTGTGGTCCCCCCGTGTTACCCCTTGCATAGGGGATAAAGCATTGTTAAAGGTTAAGTATATATATATAATATATATATTATATATATAACTATATATATATATATATATATATATAATATATAATATATTAGATATATATATATATTATATATATATATATATATATATATATATATATATATATATATATATATATATACACACATAAATACTGGCTGTTTCAGAATTGCATGGCAATATTTTACGTATGGGTTCCCAACTATATTATAAACAACTTTGGTCATATAAACATAGGGCAGAAAATACTTTATTAACGTGATATTGGGCCATACAGTTATTTATTTCATAGTACATAGAGTAACTGTTTAAAGTGGCCTCCATCTTCTTGAATGCAACATTCTGCAAGACGTATCCATGCTTCTCTGGCACGTCGTATAGCATCAGGACGAAGCGTGATAGTTGCTGCGGCATCCACGATCCGATTTTGTAGCTCCTCTTGCGTTTAAACAGACGTAGAATAAAGCTGGTTTCATCCGACGATGAAAGTCGTATCTGTTAGGCTTGTTATTTGAATTGTAAAGCATATGATCATTTAGAGACTTGCTCCAGGCTTCCATGAAAGGACGATATACACCCACATCAAAGGGTTGTAAAATGTGAGATGTATGGGAGGGAAAGGTGAGTAAAAAGATAGTTCTTCTTTGCTAAATCAATCAAATCGATCGATATGTGCGTTGCATGGGAATCCATTATTAGAATTACCGGCCTAGAGGAGGGAAGGCTATTAATAAAATGATTAAACCATTCAAGAAATAGGTCACTATTTATCCAGCCTTTTGTAGAAAGCCTTACCATAGATCCTGAAATGATATCTTTCTTCAGATCATCTGACATTCTGATACCTTTGAATATAATCATGGGTGGAATTCAATGTCCACTGGCATTGGCACAAGCCAACATGGTATAATTTTCACTACGGTCAGCATATGATCGTTTATAAACATACTTCTTCCCAATTCCAGTCACAATCTTTGATGGCTTCACAACATATGACAATCCCATCTCGTCGCAATTCCATAACAAATCTGGCCTATCTTGTAACTTTAGATTAGTTACTAGATCTCGTAACCTATCGTAAAAATCATTTATTATATTTCTATTAGCCGCAGATGGACGATAGGCTGCCATATTTTCAGGCATTCTAAGGGTTAAATCGTATCTAGTTTAGAAGTCTTTCCACCACCAGTCTCCTGCACATTTCTTTTCTCTGTTGAATGGGTGTTCGATTTTAGCTGCTTCTGCTAGATTGTGTGCTATTTTTCGTATTTGTGTGACATTTAAACCAAAACCTAATTCCTGCTCCGTAATGATGTACCTGACAACCTTTTGCTCAAGCTCTACAGATAAAGCAAATGGTTTGCCCATTTGTTTGTATTGTGGTAGAGAACCCATACCTAAAATATTGCCGTGCAATTCCGAAACACCCTATATATATATATATATATATATATATATATATTAGATTTCATATAATATATATATATATATATTATATATATATATATATATAATATATATATTATAATATATATATTATTATATATATATATATATTATATATATATATATAAAGAAACTCTCACAATAGTATACAAACAATTCAACCATTCCCACCTAAACCATGGTTGGACCCGTCTTATCACAGACTACTACCCAATTATGGAAAACTACCCAATATAAAGCCCTAAGAATAATAACTGGATACCCCCTACCCACACTAATAGTATACAATGAAGCCCTTTCCATCCATAACCCCCTTCCCCAATACCAAGAACAAACAAAAACACGCCCTTTTTATTTTACCTTATTCAAATATTTAACACCGTTCCCCCTTCTCCTTCATACACCTACATCCTAAAGAACAACCACACACCAAGTCAATATCATCCTCAGAAGAATGAGGAAGCAATTTACACACACACATTCTCAAATTCAAGATGAAGAAACACTGATTATGCAACAACTAAAGCAAAAAAAATGACAAACTGAATGCATGAATTGATTCAGATCAGCTTGCTGGTTCAAACATATCCAAAAACAGAATAGATGCTCCAAGATGGAGAAAAAAAAGTCCCCTCTAGAAGATATTAGTTGAAGTTAACTCAGTAGTTAAAGTAAACTAGAAAAATCCCTCCCCCAACACCCAATTTCTTTTAAATCTTCATTTCAGCGAAACTACTATTGACCAAATCTGCAAGAAAACTAATATCTATGCTCTTCAATCCGCAGGGAAAGAAATAATGGTTATGTTGAATGAAATGAAAGCATATATTAGCATTTTGTTGATTAGTGGAGTTATTACATTTTCTACTTTTAGTTCTTTTGGAAAGAGGAGGTTAGGTATGCCCCAATATCTGAAGCAATGAGCAAAAACCTTATTGAGATTAAAAGATTCCTCCATTTCAATGACAACACAGGAATGAAACCCAAGCCAGGGGCATAAAAACTGACAAATGCTTCAAAATTCCACCTGTATGGGAATCTGTGAAGAACACCTAGTGGACTAGCAGATCATCTGAACAAGTCTAGATTTAACTAGAATACAATCAAAAAAACAAAAAGGGATAAAAAGTTACTTCCTGACAGGAGGAAAGTGGGTTAGTATTCACATACTTGGCATCTTTACATAGGAAAAAATCAATACAGATAAGGAATTGCACCAAACATTCATTGTTATGAAACATGCAAAAGGCATTCCAAAAAAACAAAAACTAAAAGATTTTCTATGATAACTGGTTTAGTAGTCTTCTTTAAGCAATAAAGTTAAAAGAGGATGGTAATTAATCCATATCAACCACTCAACCAAATTGACCAAAAAGGTTGCCAGTTAGAATATTTCAAATTGAAAAGAGAAAAGGAGGTAGTTTTGATTATAGAATTAAGGAAAGCTCTAACAACCTCATTATAAATTGGCAGGAAGATAAACCAGCTCATTCGCTTTCTACCTATGCAAGGATAGATCCATGAGCCATGTAAGAAATGGTATGGAAAGCAAATAACACATGAAAATTTCAACAACCGTTTGCCGTAAAGGAATATAACACGTTTATGGGTGGGGTTGATTTATGAGACATGCAACTTTAACTTAGCAGATTCATTACAAAAACAAAAAATGGGATATGAGCATTTTCCACTACCTCCTGGATCTTAGTGTTGTAAACGTTGGCTACTTTAAAAACATGTGTAAGGGCTGCCTGACTAAATCAGAACCTCTAAAACCTCATAGGTGATGGCTCAGTTTATAAAGTGAAAATATATTGACTGGTGGCAAAGAAACCGTCAACCTAAGACGTTTTCCTGTTTGTTGAGAATAGATGCAAAAGTGTTCTAAAGAACAAGCAAAGATCTATACTAAAAAAATGCAAGGTTGGGTTTTGTCTAACACCAAACAATAACTGTTTTGAGAGATACCATACAAATCCATGAGAGCAACATTTTAAATCTTCATTTCTTTTCATTTATAACAAAAGTTAAAAGATTAATTTTAAATTTTCGCTGGGCCATGACGTTTTTTCATTTACTTCATAAAATCAAGGCTGGAGAGTAGTTTTTTTTGGGGAGGTCAGTTCCATTATCTCAAAATACTAACTCTGGCTCTCAACACTTTTATTTTACAGTAAAAATATTTCCTTAATACGACTCCAATCCCACGCCCCAAACTTTTTTTACTCTAGACTCCAACTTCACCCACACCTTGAGGCTTATGAGTCCTCCATAAAGTTAAAAGTTCTAAGCTATAAAAAAAATGCTCACGGAGTGCTGAAAAACACATTTTACGATTTTTACCAATTAACGTTTTTTATGTACTGAAAGATACATTTTGGAACTTTGTTATAAAAATTTCAGAAAAGTATATTTTCACATTATTTACCTCCAAGTAGAACTATATCAATCATAAAATATATTAATTTAAATTATTTTTCTATCTTTGACCATAAAATAGTTTATATATATATATATATATATATATATATATATATATATATATATATATATATATATATATATCTTTGTACTATATACTAATATATATATATAATATATATATCATATATATATATAACTTGAGCTAAACTCGCACAAAAATATTACGACAGGATGCAAGATTATACCCTAAACATTTTAACTCAAGCCACTTTAAGAGCTGCAAAATTGGTCTAAACATAACTAAAGAGACTTAATTAAAAAATAATAATAAATAAATTAATTCAATAAAGTTGCTTCAACTAAAATCATTACAATAACACGAAATACAAATTTCATTTTTCTTTAAAAGCTGCTTACTCAGGTACTGGGTTTAAGTTGCTTTAAGATATATATATATATATATATATATATATATATATATATATTTATATATATATATATATATATATATATATATATATATATATATATATATTATACTATATATACTTTCTATATATATATAACATATATATATACAGGTATATATATATATATATATATATATATATATATTTACTACTCTATACTATATATATAATATATATATATATATATATATATCTATATAATATATATATATACATATATATATATTTAATAATATATATCAGAGTTACTTTATAGTTATTTACAAGAGAGAAAGAATCATAGCCTACAAGATAAATAACCAACCTTAATTAAAAATAAGGAAGCTCACAATAGACATAATAATAATAATAATAATAATAATAATAATAATAATAATAATAATAATAATAATAATAATAATAATAATTTAGTATTACAGCTTTCATTAGCTTACTTTTGCCACTAGTTATCACTAGTTATATATATATACATTAAAACTAAAAACAAATTTACTAAACTAATACACCAAATTACTAAGAGATTAAGAACTTTTTACGGGATTGTGTTAACTTCCCGCGTCAGTAACAATAATAAAAGTACACTACGAAGCGAATAATCAAAAAGGAAATATATTCTTAATATATGTCTGTTTCTAATCAACTACTACCACTACTAAAGAGAGAGAGAGAGAAAGAGAGAAATAAGAAGCTGCGAAATTAAAAGTAGGAACAATACTAAGCAGATCATTTGTGTGATTAAACTTAACACTAAGTCACTCGAGAAGCTTTTATTATTTTATTTATATATATATATATATATATATTATATATATATATATATCTCTATATATATATATATATTTTTTTATATATACTTATATACCTGCCTATATATATACTATCTATACTATTTATTTATATATATATATATATATATATATATACTATATATATATAATAAAATATCAGATATGTTTATTATGCTACAATCTTACTTATAAATATTTATTTAAATAATAATAATAATAATAATAATAATAATAATAATAATAAAATAAATTAAGTAGTTCTAACTTTATGGCACAAGTGCAACATTCAATTAGTATTTTCATCAATTATAATCTATTACTTGTCAACAAGAGGGAGGGGGATGAGAAATTCAGGGTGGGTGGGGTATATTTGTATTGGCAGATTCAGTATAATAGTTATTACTATATATATATATATATATATATATATATATATATGCTTTGTCTATGCTCTATATATATATATATATATATATATATATATATATACCCTATACTCTATACTATATATCTTTCATGCTACTACTGCTACTATATACTGCTATATATAAAAATTGGCTCTATTCTTAGATTTTAGCCAATTTTCGGCACAAGTCTAAATTAGGAGCCGTTTTTCAAATCAATTGAAAATGTCCTATAAGCTGAGATTCCTGATATATAGTATTATATATATTACATCTTTCTAACAATTCTTCTTTCAAACTTAGGTTAGGTTAGGTTAGGTTATGTTATCTTATATTATAGTTCTTCATTATGTTAGGTTAATCTGTATTTTAAATTTACGCCTCTTCATTTAGACTTGTACCCAATTTTCTTTATTATCTTTTTTTATTATTATCATAAACTGAATACTTAATTTTATCAGTATTTACCTTTACCCGAGATTAATAAAAGATCAAAGAG
>JABUQX010059236.1:0-10000 GCA_015478945.1 Trachelipus rathkii | reverse complement strand
ATCGATTGAATCACCGTATTAAGGCTGAATATGTTCTATGCGGGAAAACATCAATGCCATCAACTACAGCCATTCTGTGTGATCAGGCCTAAGATTACAGTCTTAGAAACAGATATGTTCTATGTGATAAACATCAAAGCCACTTACACAGTTATTGATTACAATTATTTGTAACAGATGTGTTTTATGCGGTAAACATCAAAGCTATTTATTACAGGTTAAAGTGCGATCGATGATATCACTATTCTAGAACGGATACTTTACAAGCCATGAACATCAAAGCTAATATAATAAACGGTCATTCTTTTTTAAATCACGTTGTACTTATAACATTTTCTAAATTATTTCAATTTTTTTTTAGTTTGATTTACCACTTATTCAGGATTACCACCCAGTTCTTTAGTTTTGAATAAATTAAAATCTGAGTTTAATTGACGTTCACAGACCAATTTATCCTTAAAGTGTTTCTCTAACTTTTTCTTGAATGAATGATGTTAGCGCTAATTCACTTGTCTTTCATAGAGAAAGACTACATTCCCACTTCTACGTTACATCGTAAGTGAAGAAATTTTTTACTTTATATTTGTTTGTCGTTTATAATAGGTTATGCCCATTACCAAGATATTACATCATTAAAATTATATCTGAAGAATTGCCTGCAATCGATATTGTTAAATTTATTTATTTAGTATTTTAGCTTTCTATTAATTTTCTCTCAATCTTCTTGTCTCAAAAGAATGGATTCTAATTCCCGTAGTCGTTGTTCGTATGATTTTCCTCTCAATTCAGGGAATTAATTTGGTTACTTACTTCTTTGAATTCTTTCAATTTTTTTCTATGTCTTTTTTGTGGACTCTAAAACTGAACTGCGTATTCCAGATGAGGTCTAACTAATGTTTTATGAGAGAAAGTATTATATTTTTAGATTTATATTGGAAGTTTCTGGCAATAAATCCTAGGCTTTATTTGCATTTAACAGCTTCAGCACATTGTTTAGCAAACTTTAAATCAATTAATACTCCTAGATCCTTTTCCTCATTGACAGCTTTGACAGTGACCATCTATTTTTGTAATCATATTCATTGTTCCTACTCCCAAAATGTATAAAAACTTTACATTTATCAGGTGTGCTACATTTACAATGTTTTGACCATTTTAATCTGTTTAAGGAAGGAAATAGCTGGAGTAATTGATGATCTTTCTCACATATTATGCGATTTCCAAGTTTTAGGTATCATCCGCAAATTTAGTATTCCGCACAAATCAGCGTAAATCTGCACTCATAGGCTTCATATGGCAGGAACAGTATTGGACCCAGGACAGATCCTTGGGATTTTCACTGGCACATTGGAGGAATCTAACCACAGGCATTCACCAGTGACAGCGACTCGTTGTTGGCCTTCGATCAGAAAAGCCAATTTTAAATAATTTTAGGGATGTCTTCCTCGGAGTACCATGAAATAAGCTTTTCCAATAAATCTTGATGAGGGACGGTATCAAATGCCTTTTGAAAGTCCATAAATAACATCGAAGGATTTATAATTATCATCGTTAGTAACCACATTAAAAAAATCTAGTAAATTTGTTAAGCATGATCTATTTCATCTAAATCCGTGTTAGGAATTCTTTAGCAATCCATGATCTTCAAGATGTGCAACTAACCTATTAGTTAGTATTGCTTCAAAATTTTACCAACTATAGAAGTCAAGCTAGTGGTCTGCTAGTTATTCGGAACACGATCTCCCTTTTTTTTGAAATGGGAGTTATATTAGCAATTTTAGAAATCGCTCTGTACTATTCCTTCTTTTAAAGACTTATTGAAAAGCATTGTCAAAGGTTTCACTAATATATCTTTCAAATTTTTAAGATGAATTGGATAGTATGCATCTGGTCCAGGTTATTTATTTATTAATAGTTTATCAATTTTTATTAATAGTTTATCAATCTGGAAAGCAACTTCCTCTTCTAGAATTTCAAATGTATCTAAAATGTTGTCTGCACAAAAATCCCTTATGTCTTCCATGCTAGGCAGGCTATCTAGATTCTCTTTCGTAAGTCGAGAAAAAATTATTTAAAATGTTTGCCATATCAGTATTGTTAAATTTTAGATTACCATTATTGTTCAGTAATGGTAAAATTTATTCCTTAGTGGAACTTTTGTTATTAACATATTTGTAAAACTTTTTAGGATTAATTTTACTTTCACGAGCAATATTAATTTCATAGTTTCGTTTATAATATCTAATTAATCGTTTTCAGCTTCGACGACAAGCTATGTAACTATTATTATTTTCCTAGAGGAGACGACTTCCATGGTTGTATGCTTTCTATTTCTGTGCCAAAGAATCTCTAATTCATTATTCCTATCTTGGCTTTGAATTTCAGTAAGATAACTTCATTTTACTATGGAACAAAATCTTTTTCTTTGTCTTTAAATATTTGTAGAAACATTATCCCACATTACATTTGCATTTTCTGTTAATATCTCATCCCAGTCGCCAGACAGATAAACTGTCTTTTAAACCATTAAAATTGGCATTCTTAAAATCTGGAAATTTCAAGTAGTGTTGTGTATTTTGTTTTCAATATTAATAGTAAATTATCAATATTATGATCACTTTTACCAATGGGTTCTATAACCTCAAAACTTCTTACCAAGTTCAAGGCTGACTCACACTATTAATAGAGAAGAAGAAAAGAAGAAGAAAGAAGAAGAAGAAAGAGAAAGAAAGAAAGAAGAAAGAAAGAAAGAAAGAAAGAAAGAAAGAAGAAAGAAAGAAAGAAAGAAAGAAAGAAAGAAGAAGAAGAAGAAGAAGAAAGAAAGAAGAAGAAAGAAAGAAAGAAGAAGAAAGAAGAAGAAAGAAAGAGAAGAAGAAGAAAGAAGAAGAAGAAAAGAAAGAAAGAAAGAAAGAAGAAGAAGAAGAAGAAAGAAAAGAAAGAAGAAGAGAAAGAAGAAAGAAGAAGAAGAAGAAGAAGAAAGAAGAAGAAGAAAGAAAGAGAAAGAAAGAGAGAAAGAAGAAGAAAGAAGAAGAAGAAGAAGAAGAAGAAGAAGAAAGAGAAGAAGAAGAACACAGAGACACAACTACAAGAACTACCAGAACGCGGCTAGCAAAGACTTTGGTCCATAAAAGGCAGATGCAAGGGAAGAAGATGAAGTCTAAACTCTTCAGAAACGTTATAAATTGCCTAAGCGGTGAGACTAAAGCACTGTTATTACAAAATATTATTGTAGTGTGATCATTGATGTCACCGGCAGAAATATTTAGAAATAACCACCTAAGTGGTGGACATCCAAAACTTTATTATTACAAATTAAGGCAGGCAATTTGTGATCGAGTAGGAGTCACCGGCTCAGAACGTTAGAAATAACCCTCTAAGTGGTGGACATCAAAGCTGTTATTAAATTTTATGACAATGTGATCGATGATGTCACGGCTTAGAGCGTTGAAATAACCCTCAGCGGGAGTGAACAAATCAAAAAATGATAGCCCACAAATTAAGATGATAGGTGCCAGTCTGAAAATCGACCACCGATTTATGGCGCTAGAACAGCGGTAAACATTTGTGGTAAATTTACCTCTAAGGGGTAAACATCAAACTGTTATATAAGTTCGGCTCCCAAATTCTTTAAGATGTACTTTTAACATTTACCAAATAATCTCAATAGTTCGTTTGATTTCACCTTATCTAATTCTATCGTTTTAATAAAGTAAGATTTTAATAAAGTAAGTTGAAGTTCACAGACCAATTTCTTAAGTGTTTCCATCAACTTTTCTTGAATAATCGATCTATTTGCCGCTGTTCACCTTTCATAAGAGAGACTATTCCACTTCTCAATTACATCGTAAGTGAAGAAATTCTTTACTATATTGGTTTGACCGTTTATGACAAAGTTTATACCAATTCACACTAAAAAGAAGAAGAAGAAGAAGAAAGAAGAAGAAGAAGAAGAAGAAGAAGAAGAAGAGAAGAAGAAAGAAGAGAAAGAAGAAGAAGAAGAAGAAGAAGAAGAAGAGAGAAAGAAGAAGAAAGAAGAGAAAGAAAGAAGAAGAAGAAGAAGAAAGAAGAAAGAGAAAGAAGAAGAAGAAGAAAGAAAGAAGAAAGAAGAAGAAAGAAGAGAAAGAAAGAAAAGGCATATATATACTTAACACTTATAGCCCTTATATATATATATATATATACTATATATATATACCTTATATATATATACTATACTACTACTCTTTTTTTTTTTAATCCCAACCTTATATATATATATATATATGCTGCTCTGCTATATATATATATATATATATATATGTAAGGATTACTTCCTGCATTCACTCCTGGTAATAAGATACCAAAGAATCAATTTTTGCAACTGATCCATTTTGAATTTCAATAGAGTAGATAAATTGGAAAAAGTGCCTAAAAAGTTTTGTGGGTCGGATCAGTTGTATTATTTATTTCTTTATATTATGCATGTGCCAACTTTGTCCCTTAACAAATTAATTACTTACTTCAAATGTTTTCCAGTTCATTTCATTGAGTAACAATTGTTTCTTATCTTAAAAATATTTTGTTTATATTATTTTTGACTTACTCACAAGTCTATATAGTAGTTGTGCGAATTACGGTACCACACAGGTAAAAGGATACTTTCCATGGATTAATTACTTTCTTAAAAAAATATTAATTATATATTTATAAGCCTGAGCATATGTAAACTTAATTATAATGGTTGACTTTAAAATGGATTTATAAATTTACCGTATTACTTTCATAAACATTACAGTTCATTCACTTCCAATTATCAACTTAGCACCTTTGTTCTCGTCTTAGCGAGAACATTAACATAAACCTATCCTGTAGGGGAATTAGTTTGTTAAAATGTTAAAATAAATAATAATTACCGTTATTCTTCCGTTAATATTAAATAATTAATCATAACTTAAAATTCATTAAATCTTCAAAAATTAAATTAATTCCCGTTATTGTCTTTCTAGGTTTTAATTTGTGGTCACATTTTAGTCTTTGGTTTCAAACTTCAGCAGTTTTAAACTTTGGTCTGAAGTTTATTGTGGGTCACGTTTCAATCTTCAGTTTCAGACTTCGGTCTGACGTTTTGTTCTTGACTTTTAAATTCTGGTTGGATTACTTTTTAATGCTTGGTCCATACTATCCATTTTAATTTTCGGTCTAGACTTTTGTTTTGGATTTCAAGCTTTGGTTTGAAGTTTTAAATTCTGGTCAGATTTTAATGCTTGGTCCATACTATCCATTTTAATTTTTGGTCAAGAATTTTAATGTTTGGTTCAAACACCATTCGTTGTCGACTACAACTTTATAGCTGGATAATTTCAAACGCAGTACGAAACCAGCTTCTGATTTCGTTTCATTTTTGTATTAGAGTATAGCCGGACTTAAACATTGTTCGCTATATTCCCCTTATATAATTATTCCAATATTTTCACTGCTTATCTTATTTTGTTGTCGTGAAAATTGACAATATTCGTTGCTCGTTTTTGTTTAGCTGCTCTTTAAGAATAATTAAAGGCCAGGCCATAATTCGGAATTGTCTAATTGTTTGTGTCACCTCTTAATCACATTTCTGAAGGCGCAACATTGACAACTAAACAAGGTCCAGTGACTGTATCTTTGGACTTGTTAGAAGGAAACTCGTTGGAATTGGTGAAAAACACGCAGCCTGGCTCAGAAACCTTCACGTAAGGCTGTCACAGTCACCAAGATTTCAACCATATCAGGTAAAATTGGGTGTTTCCTCAATTCTAACCATTGATAGAGTAATTTTCTTAACTTTAGATATTCTACAAATTGATTTGAAATTCCCAAAGGTGCGGTGTGTAAAATTAACCTTTTACACTCCGTTACATAAATACAAATTGAATTGGCGCCCGAACAGGGACTTTGTTTCTCTTGTCGGGTTGCGCTTAATTCATATCTTGTGACTTTATTCACATTATATTCATCGCGATTCTCGGTTTTCCTGGTCTTTTCATTATGTTGAAAGACTTAATTCAGGAAAAGGATTTATTTAAATCTCAGTCTCAATATAGAGAACATGGAAGGCATGAAAATCACCAGCCTTCTCCGTTCAATAATCCTCATACTTTCGGTTCGGTTCCTCCTGGTTTTTCGCCGTTACCTCCTCGACTTATCCGTAATACGAACATGTATTCGGATGATTATACTTCAGATATGATCAATAATGATTATTATAAAACAACTCCTTTACAAGAAAGTCCATTCTGTAATTCTCGAACTTTTTATTCGCAAAGTTCTGGATTATACGGTGACAAACGCTCAAATAGCGAAGGCATGAATTCGTATATTCCGATCCCTAAGCGCGCACGCGGGAATTTCTTCTCTTATCCTCGTAATTATTCCCATAATTATGCTCGTGTGAATTATCATAATAATTACCCGCGCGGTGACTTTTATGGTTCTCAAAATAGACCACCCCCGTATTTTAGATCACAGACTCAACGACCGTTTGACAGACCAGACTTCCCAGACGACCACATAACCCTACAGTTGGATATGTTAAAAGAAAACATTAATCTTTTAACCCAACTTCTTCAAAACACCACAAAAATGGTGGAAATTCTTCAGCAAAGAGAAGATTCTTGGAAGACATATCATTCCCGTAGTTTCCAACCTTCATCCCGTCATTTTCAATCTCGTAGTCCTCCTAAGGAAACCACTGGTTCTCGTCATTATAGAGATAACCAATTTAGTTCACATTCCTCTGACACTTCCATAACCTCTTCTCGCAGTGTCGATCATCCTCATAATACTTCTCGCACACATACAAATCTTGTGTGGTGTGACTATTGTGGTATTCAAGGCCATCAAATGCGAGAATGTTACAAGTACCTCGGTCTTTGCAGTTACTGCAAACAGAAAGGACATGTAAAGGCCGAATGTCAAAAACGAAGGACTCCTCTTTCTTCGCCCTCCACTCCTAGAACGCGTAATTGTCCCTTTTGTAAAGGTCCTCATCCGGGAATAAAATGTCCCCAGAGGACACCTCCTAGACAAACGACCGATGATTCCAGACTTCCGACTGAAAGTTCCCCTCGCGAGCTCATAAAGGAAGCAGTGGAAAAGATCGATACACAGCCTTCCACTCCCGTGACTGACGTATCTTACGAATCACAACCTCAGACATCACGACTTGATGACAAACCCTTAACCTCCACAGACTCCACAGAAAAAAATCATTCTGAAGAGATTATTCCCGTAATTAGTTCTATCACTGTTTTCTCTGACATACAAACCACTGACACTGACACTGACACTGACACTGCCACTGACATGGACAAAACTCAACTTACCGAAGTACCCTTAACCACTGTTCCCACTGTGACACAGCCTCCCGTTTCCCCTATTAAGGAGAATGATACCAAAGTTTATACCAAAGAACAACCTTTGGTGTCCTCTGTTTCTTTTTCTCCAAATAACTCCAGTTTCGTTAAATGTATGATTGACAGTAGTGCTGGAATGAGTCTCATCAGCACTACCGTATTAAATAATCAATTGAAACATGTACGCTTGTTTCCATCGTCTGAAATCAGGATTCAACACATCAGTATGTGGGTCCGTGATCTTAATGTCCCCATAAAATTTTATATAAACACACCTATATATTTCCAAGATACTGACTATCGTACCCAGCCAGTTATCTTTTTAGTAATCCCGGCAGAACTGATGCCTTATCCGGTTATATTGGGAGCTATTGCATTAAGAGACAACTCATTAGTAGTCGACTTCTCTGATCGATGTTTACGCCGCCAGTATGACGATAATAAGTATCATTGCATAAGTAAATGTAGATAATAGTTCTCGTAGAAGACTCTAATTTATTTATCGTTTTCCGTTTAAATGATAAAATTCTCCTTGACATATTCTAAATTTTTCGTTAACGTGATTGATCGATTTAGCACGCGATCTCATTGATTTTAATAATTTCAATCGCATTTTATTAAAATTATTTTCGTGAAATCTTGGTAATACTTTCATTAATTTTAATGATTTCAATCGTATTTTATTAAAATTACTCATCGTTAAGTTCGGTAATATTTTCATAATTTTAATGATCTCAACAGTATTTTATTAAAATTATTTGGAAAAGGTTTTAAACCACTTTTCATAAATATAAAATCTTATTTTTAAAAAATCATACTTTCTAACGTCATAAAATATTCTTAGGAACTTATATAATTTATATAAATATATAAATTTATAAATTGGAATATGTTAGCCATAGTGGCTTGAAATTCGAGGCATTAAAGCTGAGGCAAATGCCAGCCATAAATCACAGCATGTTAACAGCCAAGTAAATTACAATCTCAAAATTGAGGTTATTTAACTCTTTAATTATTTCATTTTATATTATTATATGTAATCATTTTTATATTGTTTATTTCTTATTCTTTTATTTTGAAAAATTATCATTGCCATATATTAATCTTATTTATTTATTTCATCCTCAGACATCCTGTAAAGGTCTTCTTTCTTATCCTATGTCAACTCGGTTCCTGTTGAGATATGTTGTGTGTATGGTTAAGAATTAAGAATACCAAAAATATGGATTGTTAATTACCATTCTGCAACCAATGCAAGATGTTATCTCAGGAGAAAACTACAATACCACAGGAAAGGTACCAAATGAAAATTCTGCTCTTTGTTCTTACAGGCTTACTTATATTCTTAATTTTCAAAATATTCTGTCCAGGTCTGATGAGAATTTCAGTCTTGGATCTTATGTATTAATCTTTTCCTAAAAATTATCGCGGTTGCACTAAACTCATACGTTTAAGTAATTCCATTGATTCACGCCACCCTCCCGTTCTTTTGGCCTTCCCTATTTTTTCTGTTAAAGTAATATCTTACACTTTAAAATGGGGGGAGCTTAATCTTGGCCGGGAGGGGTGTAGGGGTGCCTGCATTCACTCCTGGTAATAAGATACCAAAGAATCAATTTTTGCAACTGATCCATTTTAAATTTCAATAGAGTAGATAAATTGGAAAAAGTGCCTAAAAAGTTTTGTGGGTTGGATCAGTTGTATTGTTTATTTCTTTATATTATGCATGTGCCAACTTTGTCCCTTAACAAATTAATTACTTACTTCAAATGTTTTCCAGTTCATTTCATTGAGTAACAATTGTTTCTTATCTTAAAAATATTTTTGTTTATATTATTTTTGACTTACTCACAAGTCTATAGTAGTTGTGCGAATTACGGGCACAATACCATACCACAAGTGGATACTTTCAAAGGTTAGTCCTAACTTTCTTAAAAGATATTAATTCTAATTATTATAAGCATGAGCATATGTAAACTTAATTATAATAGTTGACTTTAAAATGGATTTATAAAATTACCGTATTACTTTCATAAACATTACAGTTCATTCACTTCAATTATCAACCAACGCTGTTCTCCGTCTTCGCCGAAACATTAACATAAACCCCTATCCTCGCAGGGGTAAGTATGTTAATGAAAATGTTAAAATAAAATATAAATGCCGTACTTCTTGCGTTAATAAAAATAATTAATCATAACTTTAAAATTCATTAAATCTTCATAACATAAATTAAATTAATTCCCGTTATTATTTTCTAGGTTTTAATTTTTGGTCAGATTTCAGTCTTCGGTCTGAAGTTTGTTTTGGATTACATCTCAGTCTTCGGTCTGACGTTTTGTTTTGGATTTCAAATTCTGGTCAGATTTTAATGCTCGTAATTAAATTTCCCGTTATTATTTTTCTAGGTTTTAATGTTTGGTCAAACATCAGTTCAGTTTTGGATTACTTTTTAATGCTTGGTCCATACTATCCATTTTAATTTTTGGTCAAGAATTTTAATGTTTGGTTCAAACACCATTCGTTGTCGACTACAACTTTATAGCTGGATAATTTCAAACGCAGTACGAAACCAGCTTCTGATTTCGTTTCATTTTTGTATTAGAGTATAGCCGGACTTAAACATTGTTCGC